>WEIS01003853.1:0-30397 GCA_013389965.1 Todus mexicanus | reverse complement strand
GACTGGAGGAGCTTTTGAGGTCCATTCCAGTACCCAACATTCTGTTATTCTGTGGTAAAGCAGAGAGAGCAGTGAAGGCAGCCCTGCTTCGCTACTTAAGTTGCCCTGCTGCCTGCAATTAAGAGCTGTCCTTCGTTAGATACATAAAGGTGGCTCTGCACAAATCATTGCCTTCCCAATATAATAAACATTACGATTTAGTTGGGATGACTCCTGCCCGTTTGCAAGAGCTGTGGTAAAATAACTCCACTTTCTGTAGCGACATCTCCACATGGTGTGCAGATGATGTGAAAGAATTTGCTATCTGAGTGCTGGTGCTGACATTTCACCACCAAGATCACTGATGCACTCCTGCCTCCTCCTCCTGCTGCTGCTGCTGCTGTCGGGGTTTGGAGCAGCTTTGAGTTTAAAAAGTTTGCGTTGTTTGGTATTTTTTTTAGGACAGGATATCCAGCCGAAGCGCGATCTCACCCGCTTTGTGAAATGGCCGCGCTACATCAGGCTGCAGCGCCAGAGGTCCATTCTGTACAAGCGCTTGAAGGTGCCTCCTGCCATTAACCAGTTCACGCAGGCTTTGGACCGCCAGACGGGTAAGGATGTGCCCCGCGGGGTTCCTTTGACGGGTTGTTAATGGGATGTGCCTCAGAGGAGAGGAAAGAAACCAAATCAGACTTGAGAGTGTCTTTGGAAGCAATTTAGAGAGGTTTTACTAGTGATCTTTCACCGTAACTGCTCATCTCGCTGCCAGCAGAGGTGCCCGCGGAGGTAAATACGGCTCTGGAGGCCTCTGCTCATTCTGCTCCCGCACTGCGCAAGTGATGCCAACTTTTGCTGTCTGAATACGCTTGCTGACAGCACCCACCAAGATCGCTGATGCACCCGCAGGCTTGCAGCAATGCTGGAGATGTTTGGGTTTTAGGTCGTGCAGCTAACTAACCAGCAGATGTTCTCTTCCAGCGACGCAGCTTCTGAAGCTGGCACACAAATACAGGCCAGAGACCAAGCAGGAGAAGAAGCAGAGGCTGTTGGCNCTGCCTTTGCTTTGCAGCTGGTGGTCTTCTTGCCCGCGCTGTGCCGCAAGATGGGAGTGCCGTACTGCATCATCAAGGGCAAAGCCAGACTGGGGCGACTGGTCCACAGGAAAACTTGTACTTCTGTGGCGTTCACTCAAGTTAACCCGTGAGTATCGCGTGTTCTGCCTTCATTCTGAGGTGGAGAAAGGAAAGTGCCCGTAAGCATGGCCCATGGGGCAGGTGGACAGCGAGATGGGGGTCTGTGAAGTAGTAAAACTAAATAAAATAACTGCCTGTAGAATGTTATATAGATGTCTTGTTGTATTAAGACATCTATTGGATTCCAAAGATACAGATTCCTTTGGCTTACCAAAATGGATCGTTAATCTATAATTAGATGGAATTATTAACCTTAATACAATAGAATTATTAACCTTCGTTTGAGCAGAGCAGGTTCCTGAAGCGTTGATGGGTGAGTGGAGGGATGAACCCTTGGCAAATGATGCTGCTTAACATGAAAATTCTTGTTGCCGCTGGGAGCTCTTGAATCCTGAGGCGAAAGACTGATGGAAAAATGTTAAATGGGGGCTGTAAAGGAACTAAAATTGTCACCAACAGGGAGGATAAGGGAGCCCTCGCAAAACTGGTGGAGGCTGTGAAGACCAACTACAATGACAGATACGATGAGGTACGGTTCTGTGCTGCTAGCCTTGCCTTTCCCTTTGTGCTCTAAGCAGCTCCAAAAGCTTCCCAGTGAAAATGATTTCAGACATAGCGAGGTCAGCCTGGTGTTTAAGCCTGTTGAGAGTGTTGAACGTTGATGTGCTTACGGCACATCGAGGGTGGGGTAAAATGGGAACCGTCACCGAGTTACGAGTAAACAGAGCAATCGCGGGACTGGGATTGTAGAGAGGGCAGTGGCTTCTGCTGGGCTCAACTCCATCCCGCAAGTCCAGTGGTTACGTGACGGCTGAACCCAGCACCATTCATGGGGAAGGGTTTTAACTCCTCTCTCTGCGCTGCCCAAAACCATAGTTCACCGCTTGAAACGCGTAGGACTTGTAGTTGAGGGAGCTGCTCTTGTGCAGAAAGGAGTGGGATTGAGCAAGCTGATTGAGTGATGTAGTAAGAGATCGTATGAGGCGTCTAACCTGTTCTCGCTCCTTCGCAGATCCGTCGTCACTGGGGCGGTAACGTCTTGGGTCCAAAATCGGTGGCTCGCATTGCTAAGCTTGAAAAAGCGAAGGCTAAAGAGCTGGCTACTAAGCTGGGCTGAAGATGCTCCATGTTGCTACCGCGTTCGTGTACATAAAGAGAATAAACCCCCCGCTGATGTTTCAGTGCTCTCTTGATGGGAACATTCCAGGCAGGTGGGGATTTCCTATGAGATCTGCCCTGCCTCTTGCAGAACAAGAGTGGTCAGTGAAGGGAGGCTCGAGTGGTGGGGGAAGAATCTAGAACTTGTTCTTCTTCTTGGTCTCGGGGCATTGTGGGAGGCTCCTAACCTGGGTAAGGCTTCAGCTGAGGCAGCTTCTTAGGTTTGCTCACCCTTATTATTAAAATAGTCTGGCCTTACCCAGCTAGACTTTGGTATCTGCAGAGCCCTGAATTCAAGATTCATCCCTGTTAAGATTCAAGATGCACAACACAAGTCACAAAGCCAACACCTATAGCCCCTCTTTTTATTCTGATGTGATGGCCGTGAACCATTCCTGACTTTAGGAAGGACCATTCAGCGCAAAGAAACCAATTTACAAAATCCCGTGATCTTTAGGAAAAAGAAAAAAGAAACCAATTTACAAAATCGCCTGTGATCTTTAGCAGAGGAGTTAAATCTTTGTCTCTTACAACCAGCCATAATAGAAAAATATCCTGGAGATTCCTGGTGATGCTGATACACACGGTAGTCTCAACAGGCACTTAACAATTTTGCAGTTCGGTGCTTCCAGGCTGCAGCTAAAATCTCACAGTAGGAGCTCTTGAGTCTGCATCAGCGGCTTCCAGGCTCTTTGCAGCCCTGAAACTCTGGGGGCTTCACTCCCTGGGCACTGGCCAGACTGGCAGAAAATTCTCTTGGCTCTAGTAAAGAAGAGCCCTTCCCCTCACAGCGGCATCTTCTGTATAAATTTTCTATACCACAGGAGCGAAGTTGCAGCACATAAACCGTACCTAGGGAAGGAAATAAACCCGCACCTTTACACCTTAGCGGGAGGAAGCAGACCCAACCCGGCTGCAGTGCAATAAACCACAGCTTCCAATATTTTGAATCGTTGAATCTAAGATTGCAAATCATTGTGCAAATGTTACTTGGGTTAAAGCTTCAGGGTTTTGTAGCTTAAGAGCTCCAGGCTCCCTGCTGCCGGAGCAAGAAGGGCAGGCAGAGCTCTCTGCTTGCTAGAAGCCCATGCAAGGTGAGGCCGGTGGTGGCTGCGCGACTCACCAGGTGATGATGTACTGCATGTGCTCGTTCCTCAGGCTCACCCTTGTCTGGCCTCCAATGGGTCCCCCTGGGACGGTGCTTCCTGTAGGTACAACACAGCCAACAACTGAGATCTTGAGTGTGCACCAGGTAGAGCTGCCCTGGCTGAGAAAAATGGGGTGAAGCTGGGTGGCCGTGCAGATACTCTGCTCCTCTTCCTCAGACAGTGCTGGTCCCAAGTTGCCAGCACAGCCTGAGCTGTGGAGCTGGTGGCTCTGGGGGTTAGAAGGGCCCTCTGGAGATCATCTCCTGCTCCAGCAGGGTCACCCCGAGCAGGAGGCCCAGCATCGCAGCATCCAGGCATGCTTCGAATCTCTCCAGACAAGGAGGCTCCACAACCTCTCTGGGCAGCCTGGGCCAGGCTCCAACAGCCTCCCCTCAAACAAGTTGCTCCTCCTGCTCAGCTGGAACCTCTTGGGTTCTGGGCACCACTGAGCAGAGCCTGGCCCCAGCCTCTTGTCCCTTTTCAGTCTCCAGCCCTGCAGCAGCTCTGCAGCCTCTGTTGGACTCTGCCCAGCAGCTCCTTGTCTCTCTTGAACTGCGCAGCCTAGAACTGGCCCCAGTACTCCAGAGGTGGCCTCACTGGAGCAGAGTGGGAGTAGAACCTCCCTCGCCCTGCCAGCCACACTTCCTAATGCACCCCAGGATCTTAAAGGTCTCTTCTAACCTAAATGATTCTATGATTCTACCTTTCCAAGTGCCTAACTGAAGGAAATAACTAACTGAAGGAAAAAGGTGGCAGATCGTTGTAAGCTGGTCACAGGCTTGGGTTCCTCTGCCACTTACTGAAATCCGCGTCGATGAAGATGGGCTCAGCACCGGTCACCTTCGCCATCGCCTCCAGGTCACGGTAGTGCCAGCGGTTTTTCTCGATGTTATTTTCAGGCACAAAAGGTTTCCGGCTTTCCGATAACCTCACCACCCCAGTGAGATCAATTTCATCTTCGATCTGAAGAGAAGTGCAGAGGAGAAAAGAAGGAATCGTTCAAGGTTCGTTTCCTATCCTGGCATAGCAGATCCTGGCAGAAAAACAGGGCACTTGCTGGGTCTGAGTATAAACCAAGCGGTTGTGCCCTGCAGCAGGGCAGTGCTCTAACAGAGCAGGGGAATAAGCGGATCGAGAACAGCTCCTTGTTTCTAAAAAACATTATTTACTTAACAAAAAGGTGGGAGAAAAGGTTTGCCTTCTCTGAAAGGTGTAATGACTATTTGAGTAACCTCCCAGGATGCTGAAAGCGGCCACTGCCTCTCTGGGTAGCCCCGGGCAGGAAGGGATACGTGACGTTCCCCGGATCCCTCTTACCTGGCCCTTCAGCCTTGTCTCTGGCTTCAGTTTCTTTCTGGGCACAAATCCTCGGTTGACTAAAATTGTGACCCTAAGAGTTACGTAAAGAAACACGGCTTGTGAGTGCAAGGGAATCTATTCCTGCTGCTGCCCCGAACGAAGCGCCAAAGAAAGAACCAACCCGTATGTTTGGTGCTGCTTTTTTGGTCACACTAGAGTGGAATTTAAATACAATTTCAGTGACCTTGCAGCCTGTGAGAGGCGCCTTTTAAGGGGGAGGGAGAAACTTATATTAACCCAACCACCGCGCTGTAGCTTCTCAAAACAGGAGGTGCTCACACAACCCCTGACTGGTGCACTTACCCCAGTTCTGTGCAGTAGAAAGGAGTGATGACGTTGGCTCCATTTTCTGGGTGGGATGTCAGCCGCCCGGCTTCTCTGGCTTCTCGCTCAGGGTCCACAAGTGACCGTGGCAAGATATAGAGCTCCTTGGAGTGGTCAAAATGCCCTCGGACCTTTACGGGTCTGTACTCGAGTTCCTTAAGTTCCATGGGGCTGCAGGGAGGGAGCACACAATCGTTAGTGCGGGGACTAATATCTAATACCCCCAGTACGCTGCCAGTATTCTGGAGACAATAAACTATCTCAGTTTCCTTACTCTAACGTCAGCGGGATGGGCTCTGATCTAATTCTGGAAGCCAGCTGTGCAATCAAATCCAATTTCCACTTCCGTCGCTGAACCTGCAAGCACGCAAACGCCAAAGTCATTCTTTGTGATAGAACAGAACAATCCCAGCAAGGCTTAAAATCGTCACCCTTAGTTTCTCCTCAGACCTGGCTTAAAACTGAGTAACTGGAGATATGGAAATTGGGGCTACTGATTTGAGGAAATGTTTATACTGAAATACAAGTGTAAAAAATAAGAGCTTCTCCTTGGAAGACTTACCAACGGACAGCTGAAGAACAGAAAGGTGAAATAACAGCAAATATCTAATTGAATTCTAATCACATACAGCGTAAACAGCCAGAGCCAGAAAAAGCTGACAGCCTGAGCACTGAGCTCTTGGAAAAAAATCAAATCTTTATTTGTACCTGCCAAGTGCCGAGGCAGAATGCGGTCACCGGGACCAGGAGAAGGCCCCATTTGAGTAAAGTGTCCTCTCCAGACGCGTCAGCAGCTGTTGCAGAACTTCGTGGTCTGCAGAACCTCAAACAAACATCTGAAGTAAAAATGAGATGAGGAACAGGATTTGTACGGGAGAGGAGATGCCGAATTGCTGCGGGTAATGCCACTGTTTTGGTTTAAAGTTGAAACAGCAAATCTGCTCTTACCTTTAGCTGGCTGGACCAGCCCAGAACCTGCTTTAGTTAAGGGATACCCAAAAAGTGTTCTTCTGATCAAGCAACGCGGTACCTACGTGGAACGAGAACGATCCTTTGTAGCATCTCTGCTTTGCAAAATCTTGTCTCTAGCTGACACCAGCTGCCTCAGTGACTGCAAGGAATTTTATCTACCCGCTGTTTTCAGTCTCACCTGAGCAGCCACCAGCAAAACACGACGGCTGAGGCCATCATTTAACAAAACCAAACCCCCATGGCAGAGGCAGAGCTGCCTGTAGTGCTGTGAACCATCGCTCCCTTCCCAGCCAGGCCAGCACCGAGCTTGTGCTGCAAACAAGCGGCAGCCCAGGCCCTGCCCTTTCAGCCCCAGGACAGCCCGACAGACAGACAGCCCGACAGGCAGCCAGCCTCTGGGACACTTTTAGCATCGCGATGAGGGGGGGTTGGGTACCACCGACCCCCGTGGTTCCGTTACCGGCCCCGGCAGCGGCAGGGCCGCAGCAGAGGCAGCCGGGCCGGGCGGGGGGAACGGGCCCGGGAGGGGAGCGGGGCTGAGACGAGGGAGGCCCCGCTCCCTTCAGCTCTCACCCGAGGGGTCCTTCTCCCGCTCCCTTCAGCCTTCACCGGCTGCGGGCCCGATCCTGGCCCGACTCCTGATCCCGGCCCCCCTCCTCTCCGCCGTCCCCTGGCCTGGTCCTGGCTCCCTTCCCGCTCTCCTCAGCTCAGTCTCGGCCTCTCTCCGTCTCCTGGTCCCTCTCCCGGTCCCAGTCCCGGCCTCTCTCCCGGCCCCGGTCCTGGCCCCGCTCCACCCGGGCCTCACTCGGCCCCTCTCCCGGCCCGTTCCCGGCCCCTCTCCCGCTCTCCTCAGCCCATTCCCGGCCCCTCTCCCGGTCTCGGCCCCTCTCCCCTCACCGGCCCCGCGCTCAGCAGCCGCCCCGCGGTCGCCATGACAACACCGCCCCCGGCGCAGGTACGGGCCCCCCTCTAGCCGTTCCCTCTCTATGGTACCGGGGCGGGTTCCGCAGCGTGGCCGGGACCGGAAGTGAAGGCGAGCGCCTGTTTGGCGGCACCTCTCGCTCATCTCTATGGCGGGGCCTGGGTCCGCCATGGCCGAGCTGGGCGAGGAGGAGCGGCGGTTCCTGCAGCAGCACCCGCTGCTCGGAGCGGCCGGGCCGGGCAAGGTGCGGCTGGGCCGGGGAGGCGTGTGCGGGGTTGTGGGGCGCCGCCGTGAGGGATCCGGGGCCACCATCCTGCGGGGTGCTGAGGCCGCGGCACTGAGGGTGCAGGGCAGGGAGGGGATCGGCCCCAGCGGGCTCCAGGCCCCGAGGTGTTTCTCCCGCCCTGGAAAGGTTTTAGCAAGGGAATCAGAGAATCTTTGAGGTTCGAAAAGACCCTCGAGATCATCGAGTCCAACCCTCAATCCTACTCTGCAAAGTTTACCCCTAAACCATCTCCCCCAACACCACATCTAAACGCCCTTTAAACACGGCCAGGAATGGGGATTCAAGCCCCTCCCTGGGCAGCCTATTCCAGGAGCTGACTGCTCTTTCTATGTATTATTTTTCCCTCCTATCCAGTCTAACCCTCCCCTGTTGTAGTTTGGAACCATTCCCTCTGGTTCTGTCGCTAATTCCCTGCGAGAAGAGCCCAGCACCAACCTCTGTCCAATGTCCCTTCAGGGAGCTGGAGAGAGCGATGAGGTCTCCCCTCAGCCTCCTCTTCCTCACAATAAACAGCCCCAGCTCCTTCAATCTTTCCTCATCAGATTTATTCTCCAGGCCCTGGGTTTGGATAATTGCTTAGAGAAGGTTGTAACGAGTCACGTCTTTGAGATATGTAGGTGTTGGGTGTGAGAAACGAAAGTTCGAAGTTATTACATATATATTATATATATGTATAGTAAGCGTTAAAAATAACACTTACTGTAGAAAAAGGGAATTTTAGGAGGAGGTTTAGGTTGGAGCTGAGGAACAATTTCTTGCCCACTGTCAAGGGTTCCCCAGGCGTGTCCCAGGCTGCCCAGGGCAGGGGTGGAGTCCCCCTGATCCCTGCAGGGGTTTCCAAGCCGTAGAGATGTGGTGCTGAGGGACACGGGGTAGTGGTGCTCTGATTCCTGCCTCCCCTGACCAAGCCCCATCTCCCCTCAGGTGAGGTGCAGGCTGACAGGCCACGAGCTGCCGTGCCGCCTGCCCGAGCTGCAGGCATATACAAACGGCAAGAAGTATCAGCGGCTGGTGAAGACGGCCCGAGAGTTTGACTACGGCAAGTTTGAGCCTCACATAGTGCCCAGCACAAAGAATCTGTACGTATTCTTCCTCCCGGGTGTTACGCTTCGCGCTTTGTTCTGTCTCAGACGTAAAGCGGTCGAGCGTTACGGAGCCCTTGAGTCTTTATGGGTTTGGGGAGACTGGGGGGATGTCCGTGTAAAGCATTTATCAGCTTGGAGCGCAGTGTTTAGAAGTGAGAAGTGGAGTGGTAGTGCACTTACACTCTGCCACTGGCTCTTTCTTTCCGCACCCGTCAGACACCAGCTGTTCTGCAAGCTCACCCTCAGACACATCAACAAGTTTCCAGAGCACGTGCTGCGGCACGTCCAAGGGAAGCGCTACCAGAAGGCCCTGAAAACGTGTAAGTAGCTTTACTGAAGGTAGAACCAAACCCAGAGTCAGACAGAGCCAGACAACTCCACTCTGGGTGATCCCGCTCTGGCAGGGGGGGGTTGCGCTACGTGATCTTCAGAGGTGGTCCCTCCCAACCCAACCGCTCCGCGTGATTCTGGGTGTGAACTTCTGTCCCTGAGCTGTTGAGGTTCCCGTAGCTCTGCATGAAGGAAGGGGACGCGTCTTCTTTAGACTGACCGTCACGTGCTGCTGTCGCTGCGTGTGCTCCTCGGCTAGGAAGGAAGATCCCAACTGTAGGGACCAATCGGCCTCTGACAAACACCTTGGAACATCCCTGAGGTTCTGAAGCTTCCCCCGAGAGGGAGGCTCACGCGTCCAGCGCAGTCGCTGCCTTAACATCTTTCATGATCTGTAGGTTACGGGAACCTGTAGTAGGGCTGGAGCTCGGCAGCCGCGCGAGTTGTGTTTAATATAAACTGGAGCTGGGAGTGCAAAGGAGCGAGGGGACTGGGTGAAGGTGCCAAGCGCCACCCAACTCCTCGCCCCGCCAGATGAGCAGTGCCAGAAGGAAGGAGTGGAGTACGTCCCTGCCTGCCTGCGGCACAAGAAGCAGCGGGTGCAGCAGCCCGACGACCAGATGAACGGGAGCAGGCGGCCGTACAGGAAAGAGGAGTTCTGGGAGCCCAAGTCCAGTGAGGAGGACGGAGAGGAGACGGACGACAGCATGAGTGACCTGTACCCACGTGAGTAAGAACCTCGGTGCCATCTGTGTCCCCAAGGGAGCTTGTTTGCTGATTTTCTCGCCGGCTTCTTTGGTGGCAGGTGGATTCCATCCAGCTGGGGGCTCTTGGCTTTGAGAAAAACCGAATAAGCAATAGCAGTTATCATTAATAGCACCGCATAGCGGGGGAGGGGAGGGAAGACAAGATCCGCTGGGATCCGCTGCTTCAGGGGTCTCTTACTTCCCTGGTTTCTCAGCAAGTCCCCAAGTCAGACAGAAGTTGCTCAGGCCGTTCTGGAGGCACTGCCTCGCTGTGGGAGAGCAGAGGCACCATCGCAGAGCCACCTCTGCTGAGCGGTGCCCAGAGCAGAGCTGGGGAGAGCGCCGGGCGCCTTTCTGATAAAACCAACGTGTTTATTTGCCACGTCTTTCAGTAGTGACCCCTCTGTGCTCGGAGACGGGAGGCAGCTTGGCAAATCGCCTGAGACACCCTCGGAGTAAAATCAGGTGGAGGCAGAGTCCGCGTGCAGAGAGAGGCAGATCTTGAGCGAAATCTTTCGTGTTTCAGCTGCGCTCTTCCCAGAAAAAAGCCCGGCGGCTCCCCAAGCCACCAAGGGCAGCGATGACTTCGCGACAGACAGCGAGGACGACGGGACCAAGCAGAACGGCGGCGAGGACGGCAGCGGAACAGATGCCAGCAGAGCAGTTGGCAACAAAAGGGGAAAGGTGGGAGTTGCGCCGCTGCGCGGAGCTGGGATCCCATCCCGTGGGTGTTTGCCTGAGCTATTCCTGGCTGAGAAGCAGCAGAAGGTGCCGAGCTGTTCAGAGGAACAGACTTTCCCCCTGTGCCAGCCACTGACTCGCATCCCGAGGTGCGAACTGTGCCAGGAGCTGTTTATCCTGCCTGGGGTGGCTCCTGCCTCTACCAGGATCTCCTCTCTGCTGGGATCCTGCTGCACAGGGTCCACAGCGAGGCCAGAGCGTGTCTTGTGGGTTCCATCATCTCCCTCCCCACACACACAAACATTAGTTAAACCCCTTCTGGAGTCTCAGGCTCTTTCTACCCCCTGGATGTGGAAATAAGCCGATTCATTTTTTTTCCTCTGCAGAAACAGTCAGGCCCTTTGAAGAAGAAATTCAAGAGCCGACATCGAAAACCCAAGAACTTCAAGAAAGTCATCAACGGCAAATAAATTTTATGATCCATACGTGGCCTGAGGCTCGTTGTGTAACAATTCCAGGGGGTGGACACGGCTGGCTGAGGGGTTTGCCCACTCCAGTTAATGGTTGGAGCTGGGGAGGGGAATAGTGGCGTGGAGTGACGTTCTATTTTAACACCCTCGAGCCACACCATGGAAAAGCGGCTAAAGGAGATGGTAATAGGAAACCCACGGGACCACTAACGGGCATTTCAAGGTAGCCAACCCATAGAGCGTCACCAGCCACACACGCCAAGTGGATACAAAGATGCCATTGTTTTATTTTGATTGTTTTCCAAAAATCAAAACATTTTCAAACACAACTAAGGTACAAAATACAGCATAAAATGAGAATTTATACTTCTTTTTTTTTTTCCACATAGAAAGCAAAAAAAAAAATATATTCAGAATGAATTCCAGAACACTTTGCAGAGCCAATCGATAAACGGCGTCCTGCTCGTGAGAGCTGCTCAGCCACAGGGAGAGGTCACTGGATTTTTTGGGGGAGATGCACAAATACAGCAGTGTACGTAGGAAACCAGAATCTTCTGCGCTGGCACTCACAGTAAGTCTGCGTATTGCGCTGCCTAGAAACGTAATGCCCTCCTCCTGCCTGTGCCCCTCCAGCGCTGCAATGCTTCTGCTGCCAGGGACAGGATCAGTTCCTTCTCTGAGATGTTTTTGTTGGAAAAGGGACTTGATTTTCGCAGAGGAAACTGGTCAGTATTTCAGCCTTGGCCATTGTCCAGCTCTCTTAGGACACAAAGTTGAGAAACCAGCTTAAGGGCTTGTTTCTGTCATCCCGTTTGTGAGTACTATGAACATCGAGAGCAGCTGCGAGCTGAGAACGGCTGCCTTGCTGCCATCAAACCCTTCTAGGACCTGCAGTGACATCAAGCAAGAGCACCCTGTGCGGCGCATCCGTAACTGGAACGACCAGTTCATTTTGCTATGGAGAGACAGGCACAGCCAACACTTGAGCTGAAAACTCTTGCAAAACCTATTTAAGATTTAAAGTCTACATGACCTGATGTTAAACGCTGGCTTCCCTGCCACCCACCCCACATACCGACGCATTTCCTTCAGCAGCAGCACACCTTGCTCCTTACTTGGGTTAACATTAAATAGCACTCTTCTATTTGTCATCGGTTCTTTCCTTTCAGCTTAGTTTTCTCTCCTAAAAAGCAACTGTTAAGCTGAACTGTCCTTACCAGGAGACCCTGGTAAACAAGCTCCTGCTGATGCTCAGCAGAATTCCTCAAAGCAAGAGTTGAGCAGCTTTCTCAAGGGAGACAACAGTGCAAGGACTCAAGGTAGCGTTAGTGAGTTGGTAGGGCTCACGTTTTCTAGAATTCTTCCATCATCTAGAGAAACGGGTTCACCTAAGTGACTAGCAGAGGACAAAACGCTGCCTCTGAGCAGCACTAAGGATGGTCGTGGCACCAAGAGAACAAAACGGGGCCTTCCTCTCTTCTCATCATTACGCTGAGGAGATTCCTCCCTCTAGACAGACAAGTTACATCCCTGGCTGCTTATTCACCGCGCAGGCTTCGCACTTGAATTGCTCAGCTATAACCGTTCACGTGCAGAGTTGAGAACCGGGGCTAGGGCAGCACGCAGCTGACTGCCGCGTTTCCTCCCTACACATCTTGGGGTGCTGAGAGATGGCAGCGAGAAGGGGCTGTACTCGAGGGTTCACCCTCCTGCTGCTCAGCCGACTGGGACTGGGACAGCAGAGAGGCTGAAAGACGTGAGTCTAAGAAGCAAAGACTACAGGTTAGAGGATTGACTTGCATATGCTGAGTGCGGGGGAGGAAAAGGGGAGTTTCCATAATTCTGAAGACACTTTAACCAATAACCTGCAGTTCAGATCTGAATTTGGGGAATATATGGATGGAAACTGGTTAACAGCAAACAGGAGCTTTTATTATGGAACCTACAGCACAACTTGGCTCCCTTCTTGGGAATTTAGGGAGGGGCAACTTTGGGGAAAGAATGCTGAATGAAGAGTTCTTTTGGCACAGAATATTCACAGAATCTAACGTTCCGTCTCTTCAGGAGGATCTCTTCTTGCAACCTGATTAGCCACACAGGATTCCCGATTAGCAATACCAGATTCTCCCTTGTTCCTCTCAAGCAGAACTGGGACATGTTAAAAAAAGTCTCCCTTCTCTTACCTAAAGGGAATTACAACTACTTCCAGAGTTTTCTTTTTGCCTTCTACTTGGGGGCAGGAAAGAACTCCCCCTCCTGTTAAACAAAAATGGAATTACAGGCCTCTGAGCAGCAAAATAAGTGATTTTTGGTTGGTTTTGGTTTTTGCATGCTGCTTTCCACCTTGCTAAGCAATGCTATAACCACACATGGAACTCCTGCTGCACAAGACAGTTTGGGTGGGGGCGAGAAAGGGGATCCACTGTTTTAGTTATAGCAGGAACCCAACAGCACACCAAATGATACAGCTGTATCTGCTCACAGTATTTAGAATTTTAAAACGTTGCCGGCATTAAAAGACAGCAACTGTTCTACTGCAACTCACTGAAGCATCAGCAAAATGCAGGTTCCCTTGGGTTAGTTCCAAATCTAGGAAGTTAGAATAAGCCTAGGCAACATTCCTTGAAGAAATAGGATATTTTTTTTTTTTAACCTATGACATTACTGGTGCCACTGTAAATCAAATTCAAAACATCTGTGCCTTTGATAGGAAGGGGGCATGTACGTGTAAAATGCTGGCAGTTTTTGTTGAATCCATAGAGAATCAGTTCTGGACTTAATACGTTATGTCCCAAGAAGTGTTTCTACTCCTGTTACCACTCTTTTTTCTTCTCGTCCATGGAGACTCCACCAGGACCCAGTGCAACCACGAGGAGGAGCCCTCCAATGACAGACATGGTCTGGAAGAAATCGTATTTGAGGAAGTCGTGCATGGGCTTGTAGGCTGGGACGGTCCAGAAGGCATTGAAGTAGATGTTGATGCCAAAGAGCCAGATGACTAGAGTCAAGGCAGCCAGCTTAGTCTTGAAACCAATTGCCACCAAGATAATCAGGGCTGTGCCCACGATGTTCTGCAGAATCTGTAAGATAAAACAACCCCGCAAGCTTACCTACGGTTCGGAAATAGATGCAGAAACTTCAGAACAGAGTGTGGCTAAGTTGAGGAGAACAAGCTGTCACGGCATAGATAATCTAATAACTTTTTTCTAAATACTAATTCTACTAAAAGGATATAGACATAAATGATAAGCACTGATCAGGTTCTACAGCCCCTCTGGGAGCTGGTACTATATTCTAGTTCCTTAACTCATGCTTTTCTCTTTGGGTACTTACAGAAAAGAAGTTCATATCAAAATGTAGCAGTGTCATGAACATGAGGACCAGCAGCACACGGCCTCCCAGCTGCATGTACTGCTTGGGAGAGCTCTCCCGCATGGTAGGGACACCCGCGAACATGCTCTTCCCCTCTGAGCGTGACTCAGCCAAAAGCAGCAGCAAGCCTCCCCCAAGGGCAAGGTTCCTACAGGAGAGAAATGGGGGGGGTGGGGTGGGGAAAAAAAAAGCAGTTTACTACAGTTTGCATCGATCTATAGATTTTAGGTCTTATCTAACGATTTCAACCTAGTAAGAATCTGCATGTTAGTGAGGAACCACCTACTCTGCACCTTGCCATGTGTGTCTGCATTGAACTTCACAGCTGAACCTGCAGCATGGTACGCACAACCATTTACACCAGCCTGTGCAGACACATACAGCTGGCTGGGGAAGTCCCCCCCAGTTGCCTAGCATCTGTTACGGCACAAACTGAGCTGTGTAGAAGTTATTCTGTAGCTCAGGTTTAGCTGTACATGCCAAAGTAGTTCAGAGGTTACTTTGGGAAATCAGAACATCGACACTGCTAAAAGAAGTTACACATTTACAGGGCTGCAGCAAGACCATAGTTCTGGCACTGCTCCCCTCTCAGAGGAGAGGGGTGAAAAGGTAAAGCCAGCCATCGCTCAGGATTTGACAAGAAAGCTCGTGTTTAATTAGAGCCCTGTCTTCTACTTCAAGAAAGGGTTAGAGATTTAAAACCCCAGAAAGCACTCCAGCATCTCCACGCTTTAGTTTTCTCAGAAAATGGCTTCAGTCATGCGTAAGCGCAGTTGCTATTTTAGCCATTTCGGAAATAATAGCAGCTCGCTGATCCAGTCTAGACAGTTGTTTGTGAGGTCGCAGCAAGGAGGTTACGAACAGAAGCACTTCGATCCTAGCGGGTTAGGATTAGTCTGTCCCTTCTACAGCGCTGAGCCTGCGCTCTAGGTTTTAAACACAGACTCTACTGGTTTTTGAAGTGCAGTCATTTCTCGTTTAATGTAAAGGCAGCTTTTGCAAAATCTTTCTAGCAAATGCTATGGACAAAGAGAATTTCCTCTGACTGGCATTGACAGCCACCAGTTTTCCCTCTGTTTTGATAAAAACTCGAAGGAGCAGGCATACCTCATCAAGAACTTCAGGTCCCATAGAATGCTGTATGCAATAGTCTAGGTAGAGAATAAACACGGGTTAAAACACCATATAAATGACACTGGAGTTCTGAATTTATGTTCTAATCTCAAACCCGTTCTATCTATAGCAGAATTACAAGGATGTTACACCAAAAGAAACAAGGCAGGTTACATCAGCATGGGCCAGTGAGTCAAACAGGGAACAGCAGCCAGAATTGGACTCATGCTTTAGTCCCCACAAAAATGCACTGGTTTTGAACTCGAAGGATGTTGCCAGCCACGATTCTTCGTGATGGGACCAGTCCTTGATAAAAGCTGCATGCTGAAGGCCAAAGCCACGGCGAGTTCCGTATCTGGCACGTTACTAACACCCAGGTAAATCACAAGTTACTTCTGCTAAATTTTAGGTCAAGGTCAAGTATTAAAATCAACATCTCCAGCTGACTAATTGCAATTACAGCCAAGGATCTATTGGGCTCATCAGAGGAACAGGAGCAGCAAAATAGTTCAGTGCCGCTGAGGGCTGGCAATAGGCCAGGGTGGAGAAAAATTCCAGGGAGTTGTGCATAAATATGTTGGTAGTTCTGGGGCTAAGAGAGAAGATTTGGAAGATACAGTTTAGAAGGGCTGAAGATTTAAGCCTCCTACCTGTAATGCTATAATTCCAAACAGTCCAAAGCAGGCATATTGCACAAAGTTCCTACTCAGCACCAGGATACAGCCACCTGAGTTGGGGAAATTGAAAACAGTTACACCTCTGGCTTGCACAGGAAAAAGATGCTGGAGGAATTAAACTTGTTCTGAACTGGGCAGACCCAGATTTCTTTCAGCTGTGCCACAGAGAACAGCAGGCAGGTAATTTTAATGGCACCTGGGCACAAAATTGTTTTGAGAATCAAGGAGTTTCAGTGTATTTATCAAGATCATTCCAGAAGCATCTTTTATTTTACGAAGGGTAAGCACATGCTGAATGCAGTCCCCAGAACACAGCACGGTACAACAGCTACGAGGGTTAGCGCATTAACAGAAGTTAAAAAGAAACTCAACTCATAATAGATTTTCTTTTCTTTTTTAAATTAGATTACTGTTAGGGCAAACATGTTGCACTCCTTTTCCTTGAAAGCTTTTAGTTTATATCCTTCAAGTCTTTTGTCACTGACAGCCTTTGCTGCTTTGACATCAGGACTGGTAACTCTAAATTAAGGTGACTCTACACAAAAATATGAGGGTAAAAAACCCAGGGACAAGAAATTAGCTGAGCAATCAAGAACGGTAGATCGAGGATATAACAAACAGGAAAGAATTTTACATCTCTGTGTTTCTGCTACTCCAAGTCCACCTAACACCCAAACAAAAGCTCTCTTTCTGGGATCATTTTGATTCCTGGGCTTTGGAAATCTGATACAAGCACACCTTGCAGGCTTAAATTAGAGGATAAGACTTGGCCATCAAGATTAATACTCATGAAAAACACGGGGATGAGAAAGTCTTAACGCTGCCCTGTTTAAGAAAATATGAGTAACTCTAGAGATTGCAGGGGGTGTGGTGGTTATAGAGGCACAGACAGAATTGAAACCAGATTGTCCTAAGGGATTCTTGGCATCTCTGACTCAGGGTTAGTGTGTCACGAGAAATTCTCTCCGACTACTTCCAGGAAAGGCTGAGGCAGGTCAATTAAGAGTTCTTTTCATTCAGCCCACGTAGTACTATCAGTTCTAAGCTGTCAATGGCTATTAAGAACTCAGTGAGGCATCCTGTGCTTACACGAGCCAGGGCGGCAGACACACTGCAGTGCTCTGGCATCCACCTTAACAGCCCGAGAGCCACTTACTGAGCTGTCCGAAGAGATTTATGAACACAAAGATGGAGGCCAGGAAATAGCCACAGTTCCACGTGCCGTCGATGTAATCCCTCTGTTCGCTCCACTGGAACCACATGCGGATGCCATCCTCCAGGAAGGTGCTGATGAGGCACAGGCGGGCCACGTGGGGAAGGTACTGCTTCGTCACCCGCAGGAACTGCGTGGGCAGACGGCATCGTTAGCAGGGGGAAAGGCAAGGTGATATCCAAGGCGTAACAAATCCATGCACTCAGCAGTTCTTGCACACACAGGGTCATCAACATCTAGAGAAACACGTACTTGGGACTTGAGTTTAATGAAATTCTTCTCCACTCTGGTTTGAGAGCACTTGGGAGCAGCAGGGGAAACCTGCTGTCGTGCTCCAGCCCAGAGAGCATTTCGGATAAGGACTTAATTGGAAGAAAGTAGAATCCTGCAACCCCTTTCTATCTAAGAACTGTGTTTTGATGGAGCTCTTACTACTGCAGGCTGACCTTGGGTTTAGTTTGTCTATCTCAGGGTTTCATGTTACAGCTCCGCTATCTGATAGCCAGGAGCTGAAAGGGCAATCCTGCTCCCACCCACATGCTCAGGCACTCAGCACCCTCTAACGAACTGGTTCAGGGAGTCAGGCTGACAGAAAACTAACTCGGCACAAAATAATAGCAGTAATAATAATAAAAACCATTAATAAGCTTTCTGCCAAGCTCCGTCCCTCTAAGAGCTCAGAAAAGCAATAGTACAAAGCACGTGTACTTGTGGAGCAGCAGCAGCAGCAACTGTCCCCTCTATCCTCCATGCAATTACAGATTCTGCTGCCACTAAAACCAGCATCCCCCCCAAGAAAGAAAATCAGTGTTTTTCTATACAGTTCAGCATAGCAGTATAAAAGGAAATGACATCATCATGCAACAGATGCCAAGCCCTAGTTCTTGGTCCCACATCTCCCTCCATCCCGTGAGCTCGCTGCTTAGCTTGCTCTGTAATTGCAATAATTATAAAGGGGCAAATACAGAATTGCTGCAGAGGGCCTAGATGAGCAGGCTCTGTAGAGCGTGTACCTCTGGATTACAAGAAGTGCTTAACTGTGACTCTGTTTCCTAATCAGCACTGGTTATTACTTAACAGAGGCTTCCACCAGGATTTATATTGTCCCTGGGAATGTAAGCAAGCACCTGGCTGGCCCGTTTCATGCCCAGGTTCAGCTTAGCCGGATCTCTAGAGGGACACGTTTGGAGTCCAGTGGATGTTACTGCTTGAGTAACTGCAATCTAGTAAGAAACAAATGCAAATTTAATGTAAAACTGACTGCAAGATTACCCAGCAGTTTCTGCCTTCAGCTGACAGAAGCAGCTCGGGCAGGCTGATGCTTGGGAGGGGAAGTGCCCCTGTCATGGGCCTTCATGTGGAACTCCCTGATTCCGCTGAGATTCCTGTGCCAGAATCACAGAATGTTGGAAGGGACCTCAAAATGGGCAGGATCACCTAGATCAAGTCATGCAGGAACTCATCCATGAGGGTTTTAAACATCTCCAGAGAAGGAGACTCTGGAGAACTCGGAGGAGGAGCCATTTCACAGAACCCTGCGATCCCACACGAAGTCTGATGCATTGTAAGGCACGCTGATTCATAGTTTATGTGATATTAGAATAATTCAAGCATGAAAAGGGGTGAGGGATACATGGATACGTGTGTCTTGCAGACAGCATGGAATTATATTATAAGAATGGACAGAAAGGGCACACAAACTTCTCTTTCATAATCCAGTATTTACATCGACTTCAGGTTAGACACTACAGCTGATTTGTTGCTTTCTGGGCAGAGTCTTTTCTTTTCAAGTTCCAGCAGCACTGTGGACTTTCAGTATATACCGAAATGTGGAGAAAGGAGATTAAAGCCATTCCTGAAAGTTTATTCTTGCCACAGGAATTAATAAATACTAAAAGCTGTTCCAAATCCTATGCAAACAGCAAGCCCTGCTTACTGTGTAAGTGAAGATTATCACAAGAAAAAAGAACCCCCAGGAAACATGCTTAACAGTGAATTAAACAGTTAATACCAGAACAAACTACAGGAGTTGTACTGTGGGCATCCAGAGTCTAAGGGTCAAGATTGGAGCTAATCAAGCTCATTGCAAGTGGAGCTGTACTCTGACTCGGGGCTGCCACTTCAGGCTTTTTTAAGCCATGTCGACAGTTGGATCAATGAGTCAGAAGAAAATGGTGATCTTTGACACTGACTGAGACACACGTCTTGGTTTATAGATCGCTTCCTTTCCTGGATTTCCCCGTGTCTTTGGGCAAACTTGCTGGGGAATACTAAGGAGAAAGTTGTTTCGGATATAGTACAAAACCAGAAGCAAATCTGCTTTGTCAAGATTCCCAACAGGTAACTTTAGTCTAGAGAGAAATGAAAGAAAAGTGCCGGATATCTGCAGGAAAAGGAAAAGAAAAACCCCCAAACGTTGCTGTGGAAAGGCTGAAAAAAGCAACAAATATTAGAGAGGGTACCTGCCTCCGGGTCTCATCTTCGGTGCTTCCCAAGCGGGTTCTGGGAGCTGAGCTCATCTTCCACTTCCCTGAAAGCAACCAACTGCCAGCAGCCCAGGTGAAGGAGCCAGGGAAGTGTTTAACATTTACGTGTTCCCTGGCATATAAAGGGAATTTAACGCTATCTATTAAACATGAGCGCGCACACCCAATCAGCTCGAGACACGTCAGAAAGACTCAAGCCATAGGTGCCTGCAGTGCTAAGCAACCTTACGACATACATCATCTTTGGACACCCATAACTCCTGTAGCTGCACTTGCTGAGCTACACGCAAGCTGAAACCTCCAGATGCAGCAAGCTTCAAGTAAATAACATTCAGAAACAGATCGAAGCCAAAAAACCCAAGCAGGCATGGAGATGCAGAGAGAAAGGATGAGAACAATTGCATGACAACTACGAGAACATAGCAGGTATCAGTGGATTTTATGATTAAGAGGATTTAGGTATAAATCACCCAAGTAATTTAACTAAGGAGAGAGTAACTTATAAGTTACTTAGAAGTTTTTGTTTCTTGCAAGAAACAGATGACTTAAAAGTCCCCTAGAAGTGAGACTAATAGCACCAGGCATCCTGGTTTTGTCCTACGCATCACTAGCAACATGTGGCTCGAGTGCTGCACCCTGCGACCACTTCCTACTTCCTTTATGATTCACACAGATAAAAGCAGCACAGACGGGAAAGTCGGTAGCTGCAGTTTATAACATACCCAACGGAGACTCAGGACTTGAAACACACACTCCACTCAGCACAACATGTGTACACCAGAAGAAAACTGTTGAGATTGAGGGAGGTGGCTGAGTTAAACTCTGACATTAAGTAATCGGACGGGTTATTCTGCTACTGGCTTCATATCAACTGTTCTTATTAGCACATAGTGTCTCCTTGCAAGAGGCAAACTGTCTTGAGAAAGAGATAAAATGCTACACACAAAAGTATTTTAAAGAAGAACAGCTGGTTCTGCCTTGGCAGCCAAGTCACTACCACACACCAGAAGAGCTTTGTGTTGCCACTTCCCCCTCTAACAGGATTAGAAAGGCAAAGATAGATTTAAATGCTACTCTTAGTTTAACAAGCAAAGATGCGCAAGAGGATCCGGGGATCCCTGAATCAAATCTCCGCTCAAACCTCTTTTGAGGAAGGAGGCTTTAAATACTCAAACCCACAAAGAGGCTTGCCCAAAGAGAGGTAATGAAATGATTCTATTTTGACTCGTGCCATGCTTTCTCATCTATATCCCATCTCCAACTACCTTGAATTTGTTACAAATCCAGTCCATTTCTAATTACAGACCAATCCACAGCAGCAGTCGGGAGTTTTTGCTGTCACCTACATATATATTCAGCCCAAACACAGCAGCCTTTTCTGTGTGTTTACACACACATGTTCTTGCATCTCAGGAGCTATGATCATGGTGATGAACATGAGTCTGCTAATCCACGCAGAAAGCTCTCCCACCGACTGCACAACATTATTAGTCTAAAGCTTCTGATAAAAGTATACTCCAGGTATCTAGCTTGTATTCGTTTAAGGGACTGGTTTGCTCTGGGAGGACAGAGACCACCAGCAGCCTGGGACACCAGTGATCTCTCCTGGAATAGGACGCTCAGTCCTCTGGCAGAGAGGAAAAAAATCACTTCCTTTCACCAGCCTGGATATCTCCATTTAAGAAGATCCCACCTAATAATGACAAAGTCAGTAACACCCATCACACTGAGCTAATCAATGACTACAAGTTAACTGTGACAACTGGGAGCAGAGGCCTTCCTGCTTCTTTCAAAAGGCAAGGAGAGCGCTCTGACCCATTAGAACACTGCCAGCGATCTTAATCAGGTTTTTATTTACAGGACAACTTCTCATGACAATGCTTTTCACTCCTCAAGTGTGCTTTATATCAATTCCCTCTTCCAAAAGGCTATTTATTCATCAAATCTTTCAAGTAAGATTAGTCATGTATTGCTTTTTTGCTCTCTCTCTCTCTCTTCACAGGAAGATTCCTTCCCAACCTAACCAGCACAGGCTACTTGGCTGATAACAATAAACAACCAGTGCACTGACGTGACTACGTTATCCAGAGTTTCCAAATACAGTTCTTCGATCTAAAACACAACAAAGTTCAGACTAACAGTGAAATGGTTCCTTCTCCCTCCTGTTTTCTGCAAAATAGGGAGGATACAGAGATGTTAGAATTAGATGGAACGACGTGTTATCAGCATTTATGTTGGAAAATTAACTAAAACCCCCAGAGCCTGGCTGGCTCTCCCTTGGAGTCCCTTCCCTGCAGCACAATGACTCAATAGTTTCCTTGCATTTTTGTCCATAATTCTTTTTTTTTTTCCCCCTTCTCCTCAGAACAGCAGAAAATACCAGGCACCCACATTCCTGAAGATTATTACTGACACCAGAAATGCTGCTTGGGGCTTGCTCCCTCTTATGGGGATTACAGAGGAGACACAACTAGTTCTATAGCCCCAAATAACCAGCACAGGCCCCAGATACAGCTGTTTTCAGTACGTGGGGCTTAGGATGTCATATTTTAACAAAAAACACTAAAAAAGGGCTTGACTTCCATGTATGTAAATTATTTAATTAATAATATCGGGTTGGTGTCATGGGGCTTCAAACCAACCCAACCCATAAAGCCTGGAGCTGGGTATTGTTCTGAACCAAGATCCTGATTTCCTTGCACTGTGTGTCACCAAAATTTTACGAACCCTTCACAGTAGATATTGGGGAGGGTGGGAGGAACTAAGTCACCCTCTCCAAAACCAACAGGAGCACCCCCAACACCCACCGGCAGCTGTCTCCTCTGTTGCAGCCCTTGGAAACTGCAAACAGTGCAGAGCAGAGCAACTTGTCAGCCATGCCGGGCACCTGCAGGCTCCAGACTCCTGCTCCAGCCGAGCGAAACCATCAGCTACATCTCTGCACAAGCGACCCCACCACCAGCACTGGTGTTTGCTTGACACAAGCAATGAGATCATCGGAACCAACAGGAAAATCAACTCCATTTTTTTCTTCCCTGCCAGTTGTGCTCTTCAGGCCAGCAACAGAAAAGTGCTAGTGAGGGAGAAAAGAGGAATCTCGCCTTGGGAAAAGTGGGACAATCCCTTTCGCTGCCAGCCAGCTGTCAGGCCAGCTTAGCTGCCTTGGGGGACCTGCTTTCAGTTCACCTCTGGATTAAGAGCCTCTTGTTACTACTTCTGGGAGACTTCCGAGGAGTATCTTTGCATCCAAGGCACAATTTGGCATTTCAAACGGGAATTAAAAGTATTCGAAAAAGAAGTTTTAACATTTGATTTTAAGGTAATCCTGCTCCGGCAGGGGGATTGGACAAGATGATCTTTCGAGGTCCCTTCCAATCCCTGACATTCTGTGATTCTGTGAACAGAGGATCCTCGCTTTTGCAAGACGCATTCTGGACTCACTGATAAGCCCTGGAAGTGGCTGTAACGGTTCCCCCTCCAGGGCTTTTATGCTACGGAAATTAAACCAGGTCCTGAACACAAGTGCAGGGGGGAGTGGAGAAAGCAAGGTTATCACCGAGAGCGCATCCAGAACTGCCACTGTCCAGCTCTGCTACCTCTGCCTCCATCAAGGGGAGTTTCAACATCATTTCAGTTCAACTGCTCCAAGTGTTAGGCTTGGGGGTTTTTTTGCCTTAATGCAAGATGAACTAACAGTTTCCATAACGCCAAGCTTTAACTTCGCAATATGTACCAAAGGTTATTGTTTAGTAAATCACCGCACTCCTACACTGGAGTGACACCGAGTTTTAGCAGCATACGGAACACTGGAGGTACCCGATTGAGCTACGAGGCAGCTACTTGGAGGCAGAATTAGCCAAGGAGTTAGTTACTTGGAAAAGCATCAAAATCATTTTGCAACCTGATGGGCAAGTGTGTGCAAACACCCCAAATTCTGCAGCTCAAGGAAAAATTCCTCTTTAAATAGAACGTGGCCAAGCACAGAGTTGTGCCATATAAAACTCACTTCAGGAGGAAGCAAACCACGTTTTAGCTGGACAAAAGAGCTTTCAGTGGCATGAAAAAGGGGTGTCAAAGACACCTAGAAATAGTCGCAGAGGAATAAATAGAGAGGTGTTATAAAAAGGTCAGGACAAGCGCTGTAAGTTTTGGCAACGCCATAGTGAGTTTTCCTTCTCCTCTATGAGGAGTCAGAGGACAAGGTAAACAGAGGACAAAGATGATCCTGACCCCCCCCCTTAAACTGAAAGCTCCGCAAACCTAAGAAGCTGCCTCTAGGAGTCTTCCATCCGGGGGTGGGGAGGAAGCGCAGAACAGGTTTTCCCAGTGAAACTCAGTTACTCTGCCTTTACACAGAGGCAGTGCAGCCCTCTCGGAGCTGTGACGTGTTATCAGGCACCACGCAACTCGCACCGCTTCAATACCCAGAACCGTAGAATTGGGCAGAATCAGATTTTCCAGAGAACCTACTAAACACGATTAGATGCTGCCTCTTCTTTTCAATTAGATGAATCACCACGACAGCGAAGATTCTTTTTACCACCATCACCAGCAGATCAGCTACTTACACTCCCAACACTCCCGCTCTCGCATATAATAAGAGACCCCAAACTTCATTTTAACAGATAAATCTGTAAGGGGCTTCCACTGAAACAAAGGTAAGAAGGGATTACAACACACCATCAGCTTGTTTGCTTTTGTTTTGCCCCAGTTCTAAAGCACAGCGCTATGGTGCTGGTAAAGCTCTGCCAGCCTGGGTTTCCAGCTATCACCCAGGCCTTTGATTGTTGCTTCCCTGCCACCATCACCACCTCACCCCAGTTTCCCACACGCCTTTATGTGCTATTTGCCAGCCTGGGAGGCTCACAAGCAGACAAGAGCAGGTTGCCCTCTTCCCTGGGAGGGAATAAATGGAAGGAAATAAGTCAGTAATGATAGCACAAGAGGAAACGGCCTGAAGCTTCACCACAGGAGGTTTAGGCTGGACATTAGAAAGAATTTTTGCCCAGCATTGGCACAGGCTGCCCAGGGAAGGGGGTGAGTCGCCACCCCTTGAAATGTTTAAAGGACGTAGAGATGAGTTGCTCAGGAATATGCCTTAGGGATGATAAAGATTAGAGGTCTTCTCCAACCTGGATGATTCTGTGATACTGGGATATAGCGAGAAAGATTAAGAGTTAAACGTTGGCCTGGATGATCTTACAGGTCCTTTCCAACCTCGGGGATACTGCGATAGAGAAGCCAGCTCCCAAGGAGAACCGGTCACAGAGCTCCCTGAGGCCAGGGGCGCAGGAGCAGCCGCTGGGCCTACACCAGCCACTCCAGCAACGACCCAGAGCCCCGAGGAGCCTCAGGGAGGGGACAAACCTCAAAGGCAGCGACCCCTCAGCAGGCCGCGGCCCCTCCGGCTCTTACCTCCCTCAGCACAAACGAGGCAGCCCCAGGCCGCAGGGAGCGGCCCCGGCACACAAAGGAGGGCAAGGAGAGCACCCACCTGGTCGGCGAAGTCCTCGGCGGTGCTCATGAGATCGTTCTGGCCCATGGCGGCGAGGAGAGAAAGGGGGGGAAAGGGGGAAAGGGAAGGGAAAAGGGGGGGAAGCGCTGCCGGGGGGAAGCTGCTGGTGGTGGTGATGGTGGTGCTGCCGCGCCTAGGGCCTGGGCTGGCTGTGAGGGCCGGGAAGGGCGGGAGCAGGGACAGAAGAGAGAAGGGAAAGAGGGAGGAGAAGGAGAGGGAGGGATGAGGGAGGTTGGTTAGGCCCGGCCCGGCTCCCGCGGCTGCCACGTAGGCCAGGCCTTAAAGGCGCCGCGCGCGGGGAGCAGGGGGGGAAGAGGGGCGGGACCACCGCGGCGCGCGCCTTAAAGGGGCCGCACCCTCCTCCCCTTCCCTTGCTCACCCTCCCTCCTTCCCTTAAAACTCTGCTAGAGGAGTTCTCCTCACCCTGAATGTTGTAATCANCCTTCAATCTTTCCTCATCAGATTTATTCTCCAGGCCCTTCCCCAGCCTCGTTGCCTCCTCTGCACCCGCTCCAGCACCTCCAGATCTCCCTTGTATTAAGGTGCCCGGGACTATAATGGTGCTTTTTAGAGTTTAAAAGTGCAGCCTGAGGGCAGAGGACGCCCTTTTCCCCCCTCCTTCTCCAACCCCCCTCTCCCCGTCACTTTCTGCCGGGCACCAACGGCCGAGGGGCTCCTCTCCCCCGTCCTCTGTCCCACCTCCGTTTGCTTTTTGTGCCTCCATGGAGAGATATAAGGTGCTGCCTGAAGGGCCAGGCTCTGCCCGGGGAGGGGAGGGTGGTTGTGGCCTTGGGGGTGGTGATAGAGGTGGGTAGGATGTGACTATGGGGAGGGGGTGTAAGTGGTTCTGGACTTGGCCTATGTGGTCTTGAGGAGGGGTTGTAGGGGGTTGAGGGGGTGTAGGTACCCCTAGGGTGTGACCTGAGCATGGGGAGGGAGTGTAAATGGTTCTGTGGCCCTTCGTGGGGGTATGTGGCCTGGGGAGGGAGTGTAGGTAACCCCTAGGGGTAGTGTGTGGTCATGAAGAGGGGCTATAAGTGATTCTGTCGGGGTACATAGCACTGGGGAGGAGGTTGTTGCCTAGGGGAGGGGGTGTAGGTACCCCTGGGAGTATAGGGAGGGGGTATAAGTGGCCCTTGAGAGGGTGCAGGTGGTCCTGAGGAGGAGGGTTGTAGCCCTAATGAGGGTCTAGGTAGCCCTGAGGAATGGGTCTCAAGGAGGGGTGTGGATGGCTCTGGAGAGATGGGGTGTTCTGCTCAGCAGAGGGAAAGTTGGGGGGAGTTTCCTTCGAGGGAAGGGCTGTGCATGTCTCTGAAGAGTTGGGGGGGCCTGGGGTTCTGCCATGGGGAGCTGGAGAGGTGTGCTGGGGGAAGCATGCGCTGTGGGGAAGGGGTTTGAAGGGGCTTTCTGCCTTGGTTGTTATAGCACTTGCAGCTGAGCCACTCTATTGGCACCTTTGTGAGCTAGAACATAGGAGGTTCCACCTAAATATTAGAAAAAAACTTCTTTACGGGGGGGGTTGGGGGTGGGGGTGTGCCAGAGCCTGGCCCAGGCTGCCCACGGGGGTTTTGGAGTCTCCTTCTCTGGAGACGTTTCAAACCCTCCTGGACGAGTTCCTGTGGGACTTGGTCGGGGTGATTCTGCTCCGGGGGTGTGTGGGGGAGGTTGGATTAGATGATCTTTCGAGGTCCCTTCCAATCCCCAACATTCTATGATTCTTTCCTCTCCCTCTCAGGTGCTGGAGCAGCTCCAGCCTGGGGCGCTGGGCTCTATGCTGGTCGTTGAATTGAAAACAGAAAAGCGTGTGGAGAAGAAATATATAATAAAGCAGGTGAGAAGGTGGTTGCTAGGAAAACGAGTCCAATATGTTTGTCATCTCCATGGGCCCTTCTGGTAGTAACAGAGGCAAACATGTTAAGCTGAGTAAGGCTTATATCTTACTGAGCTGTTCTTATGGAAATGGGAAGATTTGAATTAGTTTAGTAGCATATTGAGGTTAAAAATGGGTAAAGGGGAGCAGCCTATTTAAGTCTGTCCTGTTTGTTTTCACCTTAGCTTACTGCTACTTTGCCAGTGCAGGAGAAGGGCTGGCTGGCTGTTGCAGACTCATTTAAAGCTCTTTCTGACCATCTCCCAACAGCAAGTCTGCTCTAAATATTAGAGATTAAAGCTATCATGGAAAGTTTATGCCCATTCATACACAATTTGTGGTTCCGGTCATCCTGGCAAGATTCTTCTGGCTTAAAGTTTGCCTGTCTCTGTATTACAGCCTCATCCTTGTCTTTTGTTTGGTGCAGGTCGAATGCATTGACGAAAAGCAAGCAAACGAGGCCTTGGAGGAGGTATCAGTGCAGTTTTGGTTTACTACTTTGCTTACAAAGACCAAAGTCTTAATGGAACAAAGTCTTTTATCTACAGGTGTTAACTAAGTAAATAGCCAAGATGTAAATAAGGTAGGACTGTCTGAGGGGTGTTCTCCCTGCCCTCTGCTTGAGCTCAGGCCAGGGTTTTGTATTAATTGTTCTTAAATTTGAATATGTAGATTCAAACGGACGGCTGTTCTCGAAGGACAGTCTTTCAGAGTTTGTATTTGCTTTGTGCTGTAGGTAAAGAGCAAAACTCATCGTTTTGGCCTTTAAGCTGAAGGAGAATCTTGATCTGCATATAGTTTATTGTGAATAACTTAAGTTCTAGTTATAATGTTAGTTTCTCAGAGCTGGGCATTTCTTAGGTGAATGGTTTAGTGTTTTTCTTCCTTCGTTGTACTTGTTTTTTTGCACAAAACTTGTTTCCGTGCTTGGACTAAGACACAACGTCAGAAATACTATTAAAATACTAAAATTTGTTTTGACAAAGTGTGTGCAGTAGCACATGATGGGTTAGTCTCAGTGTCCAGTATACACGACATCTGCAGCTGTAAATGAGGGAGAAC
The DNA here is from genome assembly GCA_013389965.1 of Todus mexicanus. Taxonomy (NCBI): domain Eukaryota; kingdom Metazoa; phylum Chordata; class Aves; order Coraciiformes; family Todidae; genus Todus; species Todus mexicanus. Next base: position 2,436 of record WEIS01003853.1, on the reverse strand, counting down.
GCGTGTCTGTAGAGATGTTCCTTCCTGCTCAGGAGAGGTGACCTCTTTATGTACCGAGACTGGCTTTACTCACAAAGTTTGATCCAATTTTTCTGCTGATATCTGTCTGTTGAAATAAACGCAGTTGTGCCAGCTGGGAGCGTGGCTCTTCTTAGCTTTTCTGTTGTTACTGCGCAGCCACAAACGCAACGGTAGGAGAATAAGTTGGATTCTCTTTACGTTTCACATCATGAGCAAATTTGCTGAAGCAATTGGTAATTGTTAGAGCCCTATACGGAAACCAGCTTCAAGGAGATAAGCATCTCACTGGTGTCATTGTATGTTCTGAGGTTCAAGCTTGCAGGGAGGTTACTGGAAATAACGGCTACTCTAGAAAAATCATCTTGACTTCCACATTCCAAGATGCATTTTCAGGTTTGGATGTTAGGAACTGAAGAAGGGAGTTGTTTAGATGTCATCTCCTGAAGCATCAGTTTATATCCTTGGATCTCGCAAGGCTGTAAACAGCTTCATGTTGAGTAGAGTTGTGAAATATTTGCCTGATCTTGACACTTGTGTGGGCAAATATATAACAGAGGTTGCACGTTGGAAAGATTTGATCAGACATGTATCACAAACAAGTCAGGAACTGGCTTAGCATATGTTTTAAGGCCCGGTTAGTAGGGAGGACTGTGTAGCCACAAGAAGCTCTCTCTATTTTATTTTATTTTTATTCTATGCAGGCAACAGAATTGCTAAAGCTTCATCATTCAAACATCTGTGCTTACAAGGAATTGTTTGTGACCTGGGATAACAAGGTGAGAATGAGATTGGATTGGTTAAACCGGAACACATGGTTGCCCTTGTAGGCATGTAAGTGTTTTGGCAGGTTTAAGTTTGGGTTTATTGATGTGAGATACTAAAAAAAAAAAGAAAAGGGTTATTTGATCTGAAACACGCCTGCTTTTTAAACTCCTGAATAAACATGCTGAAAAGCTGTGAAGACACCTGGATTGGAGTCCGTCACATGGCAGTATTGCACGCTGACTCAGATTCTGATGTGAATTGGTGTGCAATCCTGATTTTCATGCTTGTGTGAAAACCCTTTTATAGGAGATGGTAGGAAGCTGAAAGCCCTGACTTATTTGCAAATTTCGTTTAGTGCTCAGGCACGCTTGATTTTTAGGGATGTATATTTGACTTGAATTGACCCATACGGCTTCAGATAAGATGCTTGATAACGTTTGGGTGATGTTTTTTAAAAAACCCCACCCTAATAACGTGCTGTATTTTTTGTAAAATAAATATTGTCTGCTCTGTGAGAAATCAATCATCTCAGAACACCTTGGTGTTGGTGAACAGCACACCCGCTAGCTTGACTAAATGCTTGCTTTTATCTTTCTTGCTGGATACGTTATTACCTGCAAACAGACCGTTTTGGTATAATGCTCTATTGCAGATATCGTCTCTGTTCCTTTGTCTGGTCATGCAGCACTCAGGCCAAGGAGATCTTTCATCTGTAATCAACGAAAAGAGGAAGAATTCAGAAAAAATAACAGACATGGTAAAAAGCACAGAAGGGACATCTGGCTGAACTGACAGAGTCTCGCTGCTTTTATATTTCTTCTGCTGTAATCTCTCTTTGTCCAAGTTCTCCCCAAAATCTTCACAGCGCAGTGTTTCACTGAAAGGTGGTTTTGGAAGCTATCTTCCAAAAGATTTTTGGAAGTTATCCTGTTTATTGGGAAGTTATCCTGTTTGTGTTACACTTTCATGTGTATTCCCCTCAACAGGTGATTGTGAAGTTCCTGGGACAGATGGTGGATGCTTTGTTTTATATACACAAACAAAATATTTTCCACAGGTGAGTAAATAGGTGTAAAGATGCCAGGAACCTGTGGTTATGTAGCATGAGACTCTGATTTCACAGGCTGACAGCAGATATTTGTGTTGCAGAAATCTCAAGCCATCAAACATACTTGTGACTGGTGAAGCATCCTTCGTGCTTAGTGACTTCAGTACGGAAACACTTATGAAAGATGAGATGAAATGGAAAATAAGAGTGGAAGAAAGTAGACACTTGTTTTACTCCATTATTATTATTATTATATCTTTAAAAGATTCAGTTATGGTGGATATTTTTAGTCGTCGGGGAAAAATCAGACAGTAAAAAATTATCTTCCCTCTCCCTTATCTGCATTATATGATTTGTCTTCTTCAGTCTGAGCAGGATATTCAGAGGCAGTTGCCTGCAGCATTAATTGGGTTCACAAGTGAAAACTGTAGATATGTCTGAGAGTCTCAGAACTCTGCCACGGATACAGTGGGGATCCTTCTTAGCTTGATACGTATGCAGTAACATCTTGGAAAATTGCTCGTTCTAGTGTGTTTCTTAGTCTTTTGTGGCATATCACCAGTAAAAAAATGACTAATCTCTGCGGAATATCTCTAAAATAT
>WEIS01003852.1:0-11423 GCA_013389965.1 Todus mexicanus | reverse complement strand
AAGACTACCTTGTCCCATCCGAGATGTTGATCTGAAGTCAACAGCTATGTCATCCTCAGTACCCCAATAGTTTTGGTAGCATAATGAATCCTACTCATTTTAGATGTCAAATTCTACTAACTATATTTGCATATAGCTGACAATACAGAGTACTTTAAAGTACAAATACTACGTCCTTGCTACTATATAATCACTTCCTGCTCTTCTTCGGAGGTTTTTAAAGAAAGTTAAGACATTGCTAAGGAAGTTCAAAGAGATTTTAAAACTAAACATACTTCCTCAGAGCACAGGTTATCGCAAAGATCGATTCTCTAAAACAAAGTGGGACATTCATTTCCTGATGGAAACTAATACCCAAGTCCCTCCTTTACCATAAAAATAAACCAAGCCTAGTGCCACTTAAAGTGGACACAACCTGCTTGAGAGGGTGGTAGACCTGAAGCTGCCAATGCTGCTTGGTCCACAGAGGAGAGATCAGCCTCTGGTCACCTTTTATGTAGTGGTATAGACCTAATTAACAAAGTTGCCTAAAAAATTTGATACCAATTTTTATCCTTGAGGCTCGATTACTAGTGACGGGATAAGCTAAAAGGATCCAGAGAAAAAGAATAATCAGGAAAGAAGTGGACAGATACAAAACGTTACTGCGACTTCACTGTGAGGGTTAAATGCTGAGCAACAGAGTTCTCTCAGACAAACAAGTGGATAATGGGAGTTGATATTAACAGTAGAGTCAACAAGAGTCTGTGCTAGAATTCAAAGATGTAGTTCAGTGTGTTCAATTATTTTTAGTACTATTCCATTCTCAGTCAACCGTTTATTCCAACACTTGCATGGCTCCGAACTTCATCTAAAGTCCATGAGGTTTTTTCCTTAAAACTTGACAGAGGGCAACAGAAGGTTGTTAGCCCATTTAGTCTCTAAGCTTAATTCCTGACAAAACTGTTGGGAAAATTAACATTTCCAAAAGCTCACAGTCAAAAGGCCCACTAATGAAGAAATATGGCATGTTCCTTGAGACAGAAAAGCGCATAACGTAAGTTTAACTAGCAGTCCATATACGCTGTAACTATTCCAAAAGATCCTGGGACAATTTCCCTGTACAAAAATGACTTTAACAGCCACGTTCTATTCCCCCTTTCTCACTATGGCAGGGGTCAAACCGTGATCGTGCAGACAGTATGAAGAGCAGCTTTGTCCTGGTTTTATTTACCTTTCATTTTCCTGGCTGTTATTTCAGATGAAACACTACCTTTTTTTTTTGCAGTTTTGCAATCAGATGGACCTTGCTACAACAGAGACATCAAGCAATCCAAGTACAGATGGAAAAACCTCTCAAGGAACAACGGGTGGGTTAAGATGTGAGCAGCAGTAAGCAGAAGTTTGACTCTGCTTTGCGAATCAAATCCTAAACTGTTGTTCTTGCAGAGAGCGTAAGGTGGTGCTACATTCTCTACGTTATCTGCATCAAATTACTAATAGGTATGGAGGTTTGGGAAGCTAGAAGAGGATTTTCTGTTCGGATTTTAAGTACGTCACTTCAAAGCATATCAGAAGTTGGTGAATAATAGCTAAGAGAGTAGGAAATGTTTGTATTAAGAATGTAAATCATACAAAAATGTTGGGGACTACCTGCTGCTGCTGGTTGCTGCCCAGATCATGCATTCCACTGCTACTAGAATTGAAGTTATTACTGAATAGTCCACACATACATAATTCCAAATAAAAAGCAATGTTTGTGACAAGAGGAATTGCTCCTACGATTAAAGCAAAGAGCTTCAGTTCAACGTTTCGTCTTGTACAAACCCAGTCCTTATGCACAGAAAAAGTCTCGCTAGTTAGTTCCATGGCATGGGGCTACTTCGCAGATACAAGTGGGAGCATAAAACCATTTCTTTCAGGAAAACACTTTCCTCGGGCATTTCTTTTGCTGTCTACTCTGTGTACAGGTCTTCCACTGGCTTCACCAGAGCAGAACGCAAAGGTGAGAATCCTTAGCAGGGATAATTTGGCTCCCCAATTCAGTGAGAAGATTTCAGAACATGATGCGCTGCTTGCCTTTTTTTGGTTCATCTCTTTCTATCTTGACTAAAACTGACCCAAAGAACACTCTGCAGAAATGTAAGATCTCCTTAGCCATCTTTTAACAAATGGTGATAAACAACACGCTGACCTGTTGGGCTTCAACTGTAGCTGAATCCCATTTTAAGGCATCCATAGCACTTTGGTGACTATTTTTTCCTCTCTAGATTTGTTTAAACGGCTTTGAACATGTCACTAAACCCGACTGACAAAAAGCAAACACATGGAAGGATGTACTATGAATACATGCTATGCTTTCTTTAGGGTTTTTAATTTAGATATTCACCATGTTTTGACTTCTCTGGTTTCTTCTGTCAGGAATGCAAAATTGACATCAGTCCAACTTCATGATGGCAATATGTTCACAGACTGGTTTGGGTGGGAAGGGACCTTTGTAAGTCCTCTTGTCCAACCCCCCTGCAGGGAGCAGGGCCATCTGCAACTAGAGCAGGTTGCTCAGAGCCCCAAACCACCTCCCCTGCAATGGGGACAGGGATGGGGCATATTTTCTTACTGTCCCAAGAAGAGGAGTGAACTGCAGGAAAAAAAACCAACCCTATATTTCTGAATATAAGAAAAATAAGACAACTTTTGGGTGCTAGATTCTGATCCACACCACAAATGAATCACTGGGCACTTATTCATCAGTTTTGACTGAGTTTGCATTGTGCCCTTAAATAGTTAGGCTTTAAAAAAATTAATAGTTCCACTCACACCTTTTTAGGTTTATTGATTGATTTCAGGTTTTGGGTGATACTAATCAATAGGAATCGATCTCTGCAGTTGCTTTTTTTCCCCAGTCAGTTCTTACTGGCTTGTACAAAGAAAGAGGACTCCAATATTGGGAAACCGTGCGATGGTTTTCTAGACCACATATCACATTTGAACAAGGTGAAATTGCAGGTTAAATTGCATGAAGGTCCAGCTACCTAAACAGACGGCAAAAAATCCCTGGGAGGTTCTGTTTTGAAATTTTAATATAGAACAAATGTCACTGTCTAGCAATGCCGAAGATATAAAGGACTTGGGAGTTCAATAACAAACACAAGAGTTGTTATTTGAAACAAAAATGTAACTCCTGAGAACAATCAGTTCAGTTTTCCAGCAGCGGTTACACTGTGTGGTCATAACCATTTTTCCCCTTTTACGCAGGAGTCTCGAGGTGCACATTTTTAATGTATCGTAGCAGTTTCCAGTTAATGTTTTATGTTTCTACAGCTATTATTTTCTGTCGAAAGAAAACTAGTAAAGGTTCAGTCAAGAAAGGGAAAACAAAGGAAAAAGATCAATATTAACACTCTACAAATATTGACTTAGCAAAGTGACTTGGTTGTCTTTCTCCCACAGGAATTTATGTTGAATGAGCGATTTATTTATAAGAAAATACTGATAGGACATATTAGTCTAACTAAAAATCAATATTTTCTGGCCACAGCATATATTTACCAAGTAATGCCCAAACTGACTGCACTTGCAGGGCTGTTATTTATTTCCAATTACCTTTTATATAAAGGTTTGTGATACACAATCTTTCAGACTACTTAAGCATTTAAAGTTCTCACCAACCTAATAAATTATTAATTTTTAAATTTCTCAAAAAGTCATTAAAGGTTTTATCCAACAGTGGTTTCATTTATTTAAAAACCCCACACTTTGTTCTATTAAACCTTCACACCTGAAAAATTATTTTCAATAACTAGACGTCAGCAAAACCAACAGTATATAAAAACGTTGATGATAATAATACGTATCAGGAAACCTTTTGGTAGTTTATAGCTGCCCTTGACAAACTGTTAATAAAACATAAGCTCAAAATCAGAGAAAAACGGTTTCTTATTTAAAATGCAATAACATATGTGCCTAGAGGAAAACAGCATCATTTCCACAGGACTGGCTCACACGATACCTTCATTGTGTCGGGCTCAATTAGCCTGGTGTTCCTGTGGCTACCGGCACCCACGCTGAGAGTGGTAGAAACGGATCCTCTGCAACTCGGAGCTGATGAAGGTCTCGAAGGAGTTCTGCTGTCACCTACGAACATCCATATTTAGTTACGATTACATTATTTCAACCCTTTCCTAGGGTTATTTCTCATAAAGCCTTCCATTTACAGGCACACGGAAAAACTGGATGACAGGAACTTCAATCAGATAAGCTGATTTCCCTTCTAATTATAGAGCACTTAATAATTCATTGACCAAACATCTCAATGGTGCATCCCAGGCGAATTGGCGTATGAATGGCAGAACCTTGGAACCAAACCTGCCTGAAAGGCAAGGAATCATTACCTCATGATTCCATTTACCTTGAAATCAGGGTAAATCTCTCCTAAGTGGATAGGTTTAACCTGCTGCTAATTTAAAGTTATTTCTTTTCAGGACAACGTAGTTTCCCTGCCACACATCACCTCACTTATGCGCAGCTGCCCAATGCAATTACTTCCAAGCTTTCCAGCTCCTTCTGCTGGGGCAATTCTGCTGGTACAGTTGTTGAGTTAGCTCCATAAACTCAGTCTTCATCACTGTTTTGTCATCTTTGGTCCTCTTCAGTGTTGCATAGAATTGAAACAACTTAAACAGCTTATGCTACATGCGGGTATCTCATACATGGTACCTTTGCGGTCTGTTTGCTTGGGGTCTTTTTCCAGTTTGGGAAGGTTTCTAAGTATTTTTGTAACTTCAGGAAGAACATTAAACTCTCATATTGATTGTGGTTGAAAAACAGCCTTAATAATTGAAACAAACAGACTGCTCATTGATAAATGTTTAAAGTTTTGTCTCTGATCTGGGCAGGAAATAAATAACTCCTTGCGTTGCAACATCTGCGCATTCATTTTCTCTTTTCACTCTGGATTGTGTGACATGAGAGGCAACGAAATTCACCCATACGAATTTGAGAGCTTGGGATCATAGATGCAGGCAGCCAAAGTCCATTTGGGGGTCAGATATTCCACCCCAACATTTACGTGATTTTATATTTAGATGTGATTTCTATATTTTTAAGTTTATATTAGCCAATAACATCCTCATTAATTTGAGAAAAATTTAATAAACACTAAACCGTTCACAGACCCAGAGTGTGAACTCCAACCGAAGGAAAAATCCCACTGTGAAACATAAATACCTTTAGTTGGTGCCAGTTTGTGATCAGCTCTCCTTGAGATTCTTGGTGATGGTTTTGAGGCTGGCAGCGTGATCCCTTCAGAGGAGGTTTCAGCTTGACTCCCAAACTGCTGCTGCCTTGATCGACTGTCAACTTCCAGTTTCTCTCGCGCGGTCTTGCAGCACTGCTCACTGGTTGTCATGTATAAGTCACAAAACTTTAGGTAAAGATAAGTCATCCGGTAAGTGAAACGTTCTTTCTTGCAGTTTTAAGGATTAAAATGTAACATTAGTAAGGAGAGAACAGATCAAGATTTTCTCTGACATCACAGACACAGCAGCTCTCACTGCCTAGCGCAGTTTGCTGCCAATAGTCGTCTTTATCCTGCAATTTCTTTAACTCTGATCTTCACACATGCTGCCAGGCTTTGTGCTTATTGTTAGGCTCTACCTAATAGACTAAGTTCACTTGCAGCAAGTGACCTTTTCAAGGATAAAAGCCAGAAAAAGTGAGGGAACCAGAAACATATAGCAGCCCGTGTTCAGTACGTAGCAGCTGGGGGGAAGCCTGGGGTAAGGTCATGAATCGACCAGCACATGGAGGTGGGATGTATTGCATTAGGTAGTGCTACTACTGGCAATAACATTGAGCCAATAACACAAGGACAAGTAATATTACATGTAATATCACGGCCATACCTTGTTGTAGTCAAGTTTGCCACCGCAGTTAAAATCAGCTTGCTTAATAATGGTGCTCACTTCATCCCGAGTCATTTTTTCGCCTCTCTGCAATAAAACAACAAATCAAATCCTGATCCTCCCCTCTGTGAACAGCACCCAGTTCTTCAGCCTGGGTCTATATAAAGCAGTGCCCTGATTTTCTGTAACCATATCGAGTTTATAGCTCTTCATGGCATAACTACAGCAGCACTCAGCATCTGCTACTTCTGCCTTTCATTATATAAAGAATACTTCCTCACCATTGCAACTGTATCTTTCTGTTCATGCAGAATGAGGATTGAAGGTTCTGCCACAATGTTTTGAGGTAAACAAATAATTTTTTCATTGGGTCAGCTTCGACAAATGTAGTATGTAAATTGTTTGTTCCTTCAGTCTGAGTTTGCTCTCCTCTACAGTTCCATAAAATTGTTTTATCCTCACTTTTGAGTACTCTGCTAGAATTCTACTACTAGTCTGTGGTTAGTTATTACTGTTCTCTAGTATTTGTGCAGTACAAGATGATGGGCTGCTACAATTAAGAGGGTTTTTTGGCTGTACAGAGCAAAAAAAACGACACAACAGAGAAAGAAAATCACTGCAATCATCTGTGACATACATCTATGTAGTTTAAAGTCAGAGCATCAGCTCTAAACCAAGTTGGAATTCAGGGGGTTTGTTTGCTTGCTTTGCAGATCCTCAGAAGACCTAGATTTTAATCTTGTAAACACTCATCATTCTAACATACACTCGCTAACATTTCCTTTAAGGTTCCATCTCCTACAATCTCGTATCACCATAAAAACTGCAGTTGCTATTTAAAAAAAACACAACTCTTTCCTATCTTTTTAGAAAGGAAGCAGCATGCGGGGCTGGAACATCTGTGTGGGCAGGNAAAGCCATGTCATTAATTCGCTTGATAAAAGTTCATAACCCCAAAGGGCTGCAGAGAGGCTCTGTGGAGACCAGAGATCGCACTAACTGAACCTGTTCTATTGCTCCACTGCAGTAGTGATGGAGTTTCAAGAAAGCATTCGGTGGAATTCTGAAAAATAATTTATGCCAGCATCTACCTTCAAGGCAAAACTGTTGAAAGGGACAGACAGGTTATCAACTGGGGGGAAAAACAGAAGAAAGATCAGACAACCACAGAAAATTCCGACATAAAACTGAAAACAAACAAACAACAACAAACCCCAAAACATTAATCGCTTTATTCCTTTGATCAGGAAAATGTGTTTACACATTCAGAACAGTTCTACCACCCAGTTTCCAAAATCTTTACTCTTGGTTAAAGACGGATATTTCAGTTTCTACTGCCACTTACCGTTGTTAGAATTTTATAAAGTTCATCATGTAAAATATATCCGGTGTTATCCGCGTCTATTTTTCCAAATGCTTCGAGCAGTTCAGTTTTCGTAGCTGGTTTTTCTTGTTTTAAAATTGTACAGAAATCATCAAAATTCAGTGTAGCCGTTTCTGAAGCCCAGTATTTATTAAGTGTCTTCTGAGATGGATTTCTTCCGGCCTGCTGAAGTACTGAACAACAAAAATACAATATTAACTAGATATCCCGGCTGCTAGTAAAGGAGTTTTCTCAAAACATCCTTTAATCGCTTTCCACGTTCAGACCTTTATTTTTTTTTAAGTCCAACCAACGCAAGGGAAAAGGTCTGAAGGACAGTTTTGTTTCTAGTCTCGATCCTGTACTCTGCTGATACAGACTGGCCATCACCTTCCCTGGCCTTGAATTCTGTGGTTTGTACCAGCGAGGCTGAAGCAGCCTCAGGGGTAGACGAGCTCACTCGCGTACTCTTTTATAAGGAGACATCAAACAGGCAGAGCCCGACAGCCCAGATCGTCCTTCGTGAACTGTAATCCAGCACAGAGATGGCATATTGCTGAGAATCGCACCCGCTTTCCTCTCCAGGAAAAGGAAGGCACCAGAGAGCAGCCTGTGACTTTTTATAACGCAACGATATCACAGGAATGATTTTGCTAAAAGGCTCTGAACTGCGGCTTCCACTTACTCGCGTGCGCTGTTCTACTGAACTCAGTGGGATGTCTTCCTTAAAGGAAGTTAATGGGTTCAAACGATGAATTCAGCAAAATATCCATGAATTCGAAGACAGCCACCTTAAGTGCCTCAAGTGTAAAATTCAGCCCAGGGTCTATATCCCCTGCCTTAATATCAAGAACCTGCTATTTGTAAGGTCACACATTATCAGATCCTCTTTCTGCTGAGATCCACACAAGTCTTTCCACTTTGCCAAGAACTGAGAATTCATCACGAACAATATTTCATGTCCCATCTATACATTTGAACTTATCGATTCAAATTACACAACACGGATTCCAAACGTAAAGGAAAAAATGACACCAACGGACACACAGTAAGGCTGACAGCCAATACCATACACGCCAGCCAGTCCCACTGCTCCTACACCAGGAGTTCTTCAAAACGGGCTTGCTGGGTCTAGCCAGCCTCTTGGAAGTCTTTACTGACAACGTCCTTTCATCAGTTTCTAGTGTGAAGAAGGTATTATGCTACATAGAAATTCAATTCAAATGCACAGACTACCTGAAACTGGAGGGATGCTTTTCTATCATCCCGTACAATCCAGTTTTTTAGGGCAACACAAGCTGTCCTTCATCTCTACCTAGGCTGGCAGCTTGATTTTCAGCCAGCTGAGCAATGACCAAGTGTAAACTGGCCGAGGGCAGCTCAGTAGCATCTGTGAAATGAGGTGGTGGCACCGTTACAACTCTCAGTAGGCAACTGTGTCACCATAAAAACAAACAACCAAACCCAGACACCTTTGCTGCTAATCTCCCACTGAATGCCAAGGACTAAATAAAGATTTCTGCCCTGTCACCTCTACAAGCGGAGTCAGGAAAATACAGCAAAGCTGCGTCTCCATCCCGGCCACGCTTGGGCACATCGTAATTGTTGAAGGATTCCAGTGTCAAGGTCAGCCAAGGAGGGGCAGATATTCGGCGTGTTTGTTTTCAGTGGCTAGCCGAGTTCCCTGGAATGTCACTACAGCACAGCGTTCACTGGCATTTGACAGAGTATCCTTCAAACTGACACCAATTCTGTATTTTTATATGTCCAGGGAGAAAAGCGCTTGCCGTTACCCTACGTGCCTCCCAAGTTTGTGGTTTCGAAAGCTCAATGAAACCGCACCTTTTACTTTACACTTCTTTACAGACTGCTAAATACCCTAAGAAATATTACAACAGAGGAAATGAAGCTGCTCTCCATGAATAAGTCAAACTCCTACTCCAGATCTCGCAGGACCAATCTCTAAGTGACTATTTTACAGTATAGAATATCAGCCAAACAAGAGATGCTTAAACACTGGGCACCACTCATTCGATAAGTGCCAGAATTTACTAAAGATGCCATATAATAACTCTCGATGCCTACAAATTTTAGAAGTCCTTAAATATCTCTGAAAAGACTGGAAGCCTGAGCGACTAATTGCCCTTTCTGAGCTGACCTTGAAAACAAAATGCCCAAACACTTGCTGTGTAGCAAAGTGGCACGTGGATAGAGACGAAAGCCAAAGCCTATATAAAAGAGATGACATTTGTTCACACTCCCCCTACCTCAAAATCCGGATTATCCCAAACTATCATTAGGATGGTATAAAGGCAGTTTAATCGCAGCTGAGAAAGGTTGGATCACACTACGCCACGTGCTGAAAGCATGAGCGTGTAATGAGTAGAATTTCCTGTAGTGCTGCGGGGAAATAAGCTACAATCAGTGTAACGGAGAAGTACACTCAGCTTTGATGGTTTCCACGGGGAGATCTCACCTATTTTAGGCACGGGCAACGCAGCCACTAGTGAGAAATACATCCTCATATATGTAAAAAATAATAATAACAATAATTATGGTCACTGGAATTATGAGATAACTAAATTATTTGATAGCTTAGCATGTTTCTGTCTTTAGCCATTGCCCCTTTTTTATTACTATTATGACCTGCAGTGCCATAATACACCTACCTTTTACTCTACTTTTACTTTAAGGCATTGTAATCCGCGAGGAGGACTTGAGAAAGCCACCTCTACTACCTCCATTCCCAGGGGTATTCTGAGCCGTACCCCACAACCCACAGAATAAAAATCATCCTTTTTTTTCTTGATACATTTTGGCTCTCTTTATCTAACTGAAGGGTTAAGTTCTCAAGCCTTCTTTGTCAACCACGTGAGCTGGAAAGACTTTTTTTCTACTTAAGCAAGCTAAGATTTTCACATCACAAAACTCCAGGTAGGAAACGGAACTGAAAGACACTTTCCTGAGTTTCCTAAGACAATTTTAGCTGGGATAGTGAAGCCTATTTCACAACTGAAACAGGTTCTTGCTCAGTTTTATCTTACTCAGTCACCAAGATATATTATTAAAAAATCAATTATCAATACAAAGCCCTAAATACCATTTTTCAGATAAACTTGTAACTTTCCTAATAATTTCATGCAAGGAACTTGGAAATTCCAAAGGTTTGCAGAACAAATCACAGAATCATAGAATGGTTTGGGTTGGAAGGGACCTCTAAAGGTCATCTAGACCAAATGTTGTTAAGCTCCACAGCTTTCAGGATCTACTAACACCTTTATTTAGTACAGCTGAAGCACTGAGAAATTTTTTTTCCTGGTTTTTTTCTTTCTCTGTGCCAATTAATGCCAGTTACCAGGGTGATTTTCTGTGCCAGGGCAACTGCCCACTATAAATCAAGACCGACTCACTTAATCATTTATCAGCGATAGGGAAAAAATGATCGCAGAAATGTCACCATCCAAAAAACCACCACAACAACACTACCATCAAATCTGGTGTTGTTAAACAAGCCGCTCAGGTCCCCTGTAAGCTGTCAGTGAGTCCTGACTTTTGCCTGTTCCTACTGGTGATTTACGGGTGAAAAACTCTCTGTGCTATCCCCACTTCCATGAGCCATCCAAAGATGAAGGATTTGAGGAAAATGAAACACTCTGAGGAATGGCAGCTTCTATAAAGTTGGAAAAAAAATAAATCATTCTAACATTTTTATACCAGGTAAATGATGAAAATGTCTTCAAAGACACAGCCACCAACACCTGAAATCTGAATCCTCACAAATTCCTCAGAAGAGTTACAGAGCTTACACACGAGGATACTCTCACTGCTCAATTGCTGATGGCAGTTTGCAAACTATCCCCTGTAATCATCATGCACAACAGTTACAGGGATAGAAATACCTAATCCTTACCTAAGCGGAGTTGTTCTTTCGATTTAATGTTTTCTAAACTGCTTTTTAAAACAGTTAGATAAGCTGCTCGGCAGTTCATGTAAAAGATGGCTTCTTCCGCATGCTGGGACTTCTTCGCTTGGGAACTTTCTGAGCGTGTGACTTTCTGAGCAGAGAGGGATGCGTTATCCTCAGGACTGCTGGCCATGCTGGGGAGAATACAAGTACAGTTAGAATTTGTTAGTGTCTTGCTTGCTTGATAATGTTAGAATCACAGAACTGTTCTGGT
>WEIS01003848.1:18020-28702 GCA_013389965.1 Todus mexicanus | reverse complement strand
GAAAGGAAGATCCCAGAGCTGTACAAACCTGTAGTGAAAGTCCATAGCACAAGGTACAGTTAGACGAGGGTTATGTGCTGTAGCTATACAAAAAGGTGTCATTTTTGCAAGGAAGAAAGGCATCTTTACTGACAGGTAAAAACAGGCCATAATATACAATGCCAGCCTCATACTTGAAGTCTGCTGACCTCCACTGGAGCTGAATGTTGTATTAACTGTGTTTCTCAGGCTGTTCATTCCTGGGGTAGGGGGTTTCTGTCATTTTAATATATCATTGGTGACTTCCCCCTCACCCTAAGGAAAAGATTCTTGGCATTTCTTCAGCATTTGAAGCCAGGAAGGACATAGAACAGGTATGTGTTTGGTTTGAACACATGGCACCACATGGTGTTAGCCAGCAAGAAGTAAGAGTAATCCTTTCACTCACAGATAACATAATCCAGTTTAGTCCCATGACTGAGACAGAAGAGTCTTTACTTATGTTCTTTGAGTATACACTTCTTCATAAAGCCACTGTGTCCGGTGTGTGGTGGGAGTGGAAGAAGAAATAAGCCTCTGACCTGCCAACACATAGCATGTTTTATCTGATGATTTGTCAGCTGCTTCTTTTTGCAAGGCAGGTATTTCTTGGATTCTTTTTCATTTGCCAGCTTTATTTATGGATTCATTTCATTGCAGGGAATCTTTTCGTAACCACAGTTTTAGGAAGTATGATGCCCAGACTTCTTCACAGAGCACCTAAGGACTATCTGCTTTGGCCAAGGAAGAGCTTCATGCTGCAAGCCAGAAGCCATGAGGTATTAAACATCTGCAACATCAGAAATCTCTTACAAGACAGCATGTGCTCTTTCTGGACAGCATGCAGAAAAGCATCGACGCAAGATCACTGAATGAAAACTTGGGGATCACTTCTAGTCAACCACATCTCATGAGAGTGTGGGAAAAAAGGGGATACTTTTTAGAAACTTTTGCATATATTGTAAAAATGATAACATAATGCAGAGGGCTGGACCATTACAGTGGTCAGTGGCATAAAGTCAGGCACCACAAGCAAACGGACACAGAACTCTGCGTTGTTTGGCTGAGGTGTTACATGAATTCAAATAACATATCTAAGAGATGTTGACAAATTATGTCTATTTATGATCCTTTCCTGAGACAACATTTATCCATCTGCTTTTGGCAGTCTAGCACATCCTACTAGTTAATCACATGCTTTAATGCTGTCATAATGAGGAGGGATATGGTCACCTGCTTAATGTTTGCTGAACTGAAGCTGTAGAAAGAATAATTTCCTCAGTTGGTTTCCATCACCAGTTTATATCACGGTTCTCAATTGCATAGAGAGATCTGCACAAGTTTTTTCAACCAAAGCTTGAGAAGCAAAAAGTAGCAATAAATAACCTTTATCGATCTTCTAATTCTAACTACTTGACATGCTGTTGGATTTCTTAATAATCAGCATCATGTTGAGCAGAGCTAACAAATAATAGTTTAAAAAGAAGGCGCTAACCCAAGAGTGATTCTTTCACTATGAAATGCTCTTATGTAGATAACATTATCCAAAATTAACTATAAAAGTGCACAGTGAGGATTTCCTACAAAGCACTTCAGCTTTACTGCAGTTTAAGGTAAATTCGCACATAATTTATAATAGTTAATGCTTAACATTTTCTTAACCCCTGAACAGACATTTTACTAAATAACCTTTACAGCACTTCTCTGAAGTAGGCACATATTATTGCAATTTTGCAGATGGCAGAGCCACAATTTGTATTATGACCATGCTTACCATGTAATGTTGTATTTTGAAACAAATATCCGTTAAAGTATCCCTTCATATCGCTTTCTTCCCTCCATCTTAGCAGGATTTTTAAAATTACAGTTTAATGCTGAGTAAAATAACCAATCCCATTTGCCCAAACACAAAATTTAATGTTAAAATTAAATGGAACGGTGAAATCACCTTTTTCCTTTGTACTTCAATTTAGAAAATGATAGTGAACTTTCTCAGAGCTGATGCCATGTGTTTCTAAATGCAGAGCCTCTTTGCTCCAGAAGTTTAAAGCAGATTGAGACTGCTGCTTTTAGTGGAAACATTTTGACTTTTTATGGTCATCTGTGGCCTTGCCATTTGATAATAGGAGTTTTCCCAGCACTTCATTGGCATCTGAGCGAGACAGTTTTTGAATGCGCTGTGTAGAAGATTCACAGGGATGATAAACAAGATGAGAAGTGGAAGTAGGTGAAATAAACCCTGTACTTATACAGCACTTGGAGTGTAAGAAAGCAATTTCTTCCTCATTCATAGTATTGTTAAATGCAATAATCAGGAATAAATACTTTGCGATTTTGAAGTGAACACATCCAAAGTACATAAGCAAATGGTATCAAAAGCTCAGAGTAAAAGATACCTCCATGGAATGGCTTCTCTGTGTTCAAGTTGCTTTGAAACAGGTCTAAGTTGAAAATACTATTAATTTCCTAAAGCTCTGAAGCTATGAGATCTCTGCCTACCAGAACCTAGCCCCTTATCTATTGTTTTTAACAGTCTTGTTATTGAGGATGGTCAGAATATCAACTGCATAATCCAACCTCATTGTTTGCAAAATCCTTCACAGCCGAAATAACAGAAACCTTGGGTAAACAACAAAAAAAAAAACCAAAACACCACACCAAAACAAAAAAACCCAAACCAACCAACAAAACCCAAACCCTATAGGTGTACAATCTACTAGGCAGAATTAGTGATGAAGTGTTTCATGTTGTGTGATCCTGGAACTGAAACAATACTCAGGATATGAATACTGAAGGACTCTTCACTCACATTTTACAAGCTGAGCACCCCTCAACCAGTTGGCCAGTCTTGCCCTCAGTTTGTAGCTCATGTTGTCCATTCTAAAATGAAACATGGTTTGTACATTTCTTGCAAGAGTTGAACTATATGAAATGTAAATTTCTTACCTTATGATATACATTTTAGAATAAAGTGACTGTTTCACAGGATGTTCAGAAGTGCCTTTGTGATGCACCTTACACCTCGGTAGAATCCATCTGGAAAGAAAATTTCAATAGGAACAACTTCTCCTTGTAGAAGGATCATTCATTAGAAAATACAAAGATCTGGACAGACGAGGTGTCAGTCTGTCTTTAGGATAAATTATGTCTATTGCACGTGTAACAGGCAACAACTTGCTCCCTAAGTTCTGTTTTCATTCAGTGTCCATGAAAAAAGCAGTGCAAAGCTCAGTGACAGTAGTGCCCTCCTTCATTCCTCCAGTATGTAGGTGTAGAGCAGAACTATGCCTGATTCCTGAATGACACACCATCTGGGTGATTCCAGACTAGGGACTGTTGTGTGTCCACACTAGTTAGGTCCAGGGCTAAACTCATGAGGCTGTCACAGAGGAACCAGCAAGTGAGGCACAGAACTGCACCCATCCTGGTCCATAGAGTCCCGTGGGTGTCTTGGCTGGGAGTTCATCATAGCTCCCTTGCTCCTTGTGTTTGCCATTAGCACGCATCACCTTTAAGGAGCATGGTACTGGCTTTGAGACTGGAATGCTTTAGCTCACCAGCCCAGCTGTGCCATGGAGCAACAGGCCGTGACCAGAAGCAACCAGTCCGTACACAGCCCACATGCCCAGCAAATCCAGTGTAACCACAGACTTGAAAGTCTGCCAGCCTGCAGACGACACGCTTATATATGGAGTCCTGTCTGGCTGTGAGAAGACCAACAATAAAGTCCAGACATATATATTAACCTGTAAGCATGTTTTCATCACATTTGCACAGTCAAGATGGGTGCTTCTGGTCAGCACCTACCAATCCTACATGGGCAGCCCCAATGCTAGATTTCCTGGTCTGCAGAACAACAGCCATAAAGGGAGCACACCTTTCATACTGCATGAAAAAAAATCACAGGTTCCAGGCTTCAGCAGGTGATGGACTGAACAGGACTGAACAACTGTGGGTTGCTGTAGCCACATCTGTGCCAGGTAAAGAGAAATGCAGTGTTGTGACTTACAACTGGCAGGTCTGGGTTACATGGCCTCTCTCTGAAGCTGAATGCTTCCTCATTACGTTTCCCACTGGTGTGAGGACTTGGAAAAATGAAAGTGAACATTTTAATCCCTTTTCTTTGTTTTTCCTTTTTTTCTATGTTTGAAGTATCATCATCCCAAATATTTCAGAAAAGGGAATTAAAGCTTAGCAGGCAGCCTGACATGGAGCCAGCTAGGACTCTCTGAAGTGTTATAATCTCTCAAAGCAATGCTTGTTATGAAAATGAAGCATGTGATAATGGTGTTTAGCTGTGCATTACTGAACCACAGTGCTGCTGCCTTCTGGTGGACAGGAACACATACAAAGACTGATCATAGGGTGTTGCCATTAGTGCTGAATTTGGCAGTGGGGTAATTTGGGGAATAGCTCAGCTGCCCATGTTTTAATCATCTGTTAAAACAGTTAGATGAAGTGATTAAGAAGTAATCAACAGGTTTTGGTAAGTAATCTCAGGCTAGGTAATGCTTTGGTATAATCAGTGTACTGGAAGGAGGTGGGGCCCCTGTGGAAAAAGCCCTTTTTGATTACATGAATAAATGCAATCCAGACTCACTGTAGAGCTCAGTTAGTGTTGGGAAGGTAACAGTAAAATCTGGCATTGACTGATTGTTTGACTCAGTGAATTGAATACGTTCCTGTGACTCCTGATGTTTCTCAGTGAGGGATTGGTTTAAATGAAGCATTTTTATTCAAAACCTGTTATCCAAGAGTTTGCAAATTAAAGAACTAACTGTGTTGGAGTTTTTCGCAAACAATATAGTCAGTCAGTATTGCTCAGTAAAAAACCCTGAAAACATCAAACTAAATGTTTAGCTGATCAAAACAAACACCAAAAACCCCTCAATAGTAGTTTTTCTAGCTCTACTCCAGAAAGCCTTGAAAGTTGTAACATTATGTTCTGCTGATCTGTTCTAAGCAATCTGCTGCTTTGCGCCCTTCAAAGCAAGATTTTCCATTTAGAAAAAAAAAAAAAGCAAAGTTGAACTCTATTTTTTTTAACTTCCTTTAATGGATTTATACAACATATGCTGTGATGTCCAGAGCTAAGCATGAATTTAGTCTTGATTACTACAGAGATGTGCTATTTGTAAGCTACACACCTTTTCAACAGAAAGACTTCTGAAAGAAAAAAATAATATGTACTTAACTAAATGCCACATGTGCAAGATGAAAAGATACCTAAATGCAAAAGTAAATACTCTAAATCATTACATACCTTTTTCCTATGCTATAAAATTGATTTTCTAGGTCGGCCTATCTGCGGATCGAATACTTTTTTTAGAACAATTTGGTTTTACAGGAATATGATTTTTCCCTATCTGCCTGTATTTATAGAATTTTTCTAAACCTGTATCGGATGCTATATCATGACTAGTAAAATGCAAATTGCAAAGTAAGTCAAACTCTAACAACCAAAGGGACAAGGTATTTCAGCTGCATGGCAGGAGGACTATGTCTTGCACTATTTAACAAAAACCTGTAAGACAACTGGAAGGAAGGGTTCCCTACCAGACATTTCCAACCTTCCCAGCTGTGAATGTCTGTATAAATTTCTGTTACCCAAGGAGAGTGCTGTGAAAAAGATCAAACACAAAACTAAGCAAAACCCAAACCAACCAAACAAAAACGCCACAACAAACAAACAAAACAAACCCACCTGAAAACAAAAACGGAAGAAGCAAGCTTGGCGTTGCTGATACATCTAGAACTTGAAAGTGCCAGAAAGGTATCTTAAAAACTGAAGCAAACAAGTGTTTCTGGACTTAAACTGTAAAGAATGGAAGTAGGCACAAAAACTTGGTAGGCACGTTGCTTCTTTGAAGGAGGTGGGAACTGTTACCTTCAGTACAGGATCTAGGCTGGCTGAGAGCAGCAGCACGGCCCTGCACTCCTCTTGTGGTTACAGATGCCAGGAGTGACCACTGTTTCCACGGCCCATGCACAAAAAGGATGCTGTGAATGGAAATTACTCAGTTTCGGAATACAATCATAGACAGGCATTGTTTGAGGAAACAGAGGGGAGGAACAGAATGTCCTATTATTTCTGCTGGGTTTGATTCACTGCTAATCCTCTCTGCCTCTAATCAATTGAAGATGTATCCCAGTGGCTTCGCAGTTACTGGGATCCTGCTCACAAGCCAGGCACCATCGCTGAGGAACTGATGCTACGGCACCAGCTGCCGTCTCGACACTCGGAGTATTTCACTGACGGAGGTAGTTTTCCTAGAAAGGCCAGCTAAGCCTCACTGCTGGTCATTCCCACAGCCTGGTAAGGAAAAAAATGTAACACACGGCATTTGTGGTTGCAAAACTGGACCTTGTTTAGTCCTCTGTTTATCTTAAGCAGCTAACTTTCAAACAGTTCCCATCTCTTCTCTCTTCTATGCTGCTGTATCTCAGCGCCTTCCCAAGATCCCCATACCCAGACACTGTGAACCTATGCATGGGTTGAGTAGGACAGTCCAATGTAGCAGATGTAAAGGTGTCAGTGTGGCTCACAGCTCTGCAGGCATGGCTGGACAACAGCACTGTGGGGACTGAGCAGAAGAGCTGGGACACACCCACATGTGCACTGAGGGGGCTGCTTAACACCACTGCTGAACAAAGGGCAGAAAACTGCCCAAACCTAAGAAATGCCTTGGGGATTAAAGCGCTTTTAAAAGTCCTCGTCAGCCCTTTGCATCAGTAAAACATCAAGCTGCACTCACTGCATCCAGAGAGGAGAATTGGACACCGTGGATTAAAACTGGGGACTCTTCACATATTCCCTGGTAGTGTCAAACAGTGAGAGGGTACCTGTGTCTATACAGCAACAGCCAGATCCCAGGTGAAGCCTCTGAATGGCAAAAATAAAGTGATGGGTCAGCTTAGTTTGTGGAGGAATCTGCACTTACTGTCTGTGCCAAGTTGTCTTGTCAGGTGGACCTGCTCATCTCCCCCAACAAAGGTGTCCAAATAGACTTTTGGTGGTAATCTTAGGTTTTAGCACGATTCTCCAGTGTAGTTCTAGCCCCCAATAGCTGTATGCACATACTCATTAAGGAAATTATTGTATTTATCTCTCAGACAACTCATGACAGACATCAAGTCCAAGTAAAGGTTTTTGTGGAGGCTAAGCTTGTTAATACAACTGCATAATGCAGTTGATTCAACTTACACTGTGGTGGCCTCTTCAACCAGCTCAGAGGTAAAATAAAGGTCTTGGAGGTCTGGAGAATCATGCAGTCTTTTAAATATTTCAGTGATAAAAGGTAGACAAAATCTAGAATGCAAAGTTACAGCAACTTTTCCTCTCTCTTATTAGAGCGGGTCAAACTTTGGGAAGTATAGTATTCTGACACTGCTCCTTTAAAGATAAGGGGAAAGGCAAGTGCAAAGCTTCATCTAGTAAATGATTTCTGGAGTTGCATTCCTGTGCATTCATGCACAAATCAAGAACACTGTTGTGCCTCAAATATCCATAGGCCTAATGGTGAGATCCACAACAATGTGTCGCAAACAGCGATACGTATCTTTCAGCACTGAAAACTCAGATGATGGAAACTCAGCCTTACACTGCATCATTTAATTTCACTTTGGACTGACAGGCAAGCATGTGGTACTATTTCCAGGCTGTCACCAATGTGGCTTCTGAACCAGGGCATAAAAAATGCTCTGACATCTTTTGTGTTTGTGTAACATCCCTCCCTTGCAGAGGGTGCTCAGAAACAAGCCATGCGGTCTGATTTGCTAGTGGTGTGCTATGCTGAGAAAAGAGTGGCAGTGCGCACACCTCCTGAAACCACTGTTTCCCTAAAAGCAAGTCAGAACAGTAGGTGCACAGACAGAAAAAGCTGGGCTTTTACAGGCTTGCCAGCAGAGAGGATTAATCTGACTCTATGCTGCCATGCCCACTGTGTGGGGTCATTCACGCCAGTGCAATGTGTTGCCCCTGCTTTTCACAATGGTTTGCAGAATATTCAGGAGCAGGAAAGTTCTAGTCCTTTTAAAACTGGATTTGCCTTAATTCCTTAGGTTGCTACTCAGCTTTGGCAAGGGCAGCTGCTTGGCAGTGATCAGCACTTCAAAGTGTCCTTCACAGGCAGAAGTGCACCGAAGGCCCCTGAAGGTAGATATTCCCAGCAGCAAAGCCATAGCCTCGCTCAGCTTCTCTCTGTGTGAGACCCCACAAAGGCAGGGAGGAACTGGCGGGCCCAAAGGGGTTGTAGTTAGTGCTCTGGTCAGGCTTAGGCAGGTGCTGTGAACACTGCAAACCAAAGCCTCTTTTCAGTAAAAAATACAAGTTTTCTCCAGGTAAACTGTATTTCTAGAATTGACAAAAAAGGCACAGGAAAGCATTGCCATTTCCTATGGAAAGAACATTTCAACTTTGGGGGTTTTTTTGGCAAAAAACCCAACCCAGAATTATTCTGTTTATAAAGTTTTAATAGGATTGTTTCATTTACAGGCCAGGGCTGTTTCCAATACCCAAACAAATCAGGTGCAGTTTGCTGTTTCTTCAGGGGCTTCCCAGGAACTGTGAGCCTCGTAGGACTGGCAGCATCTCAGATTTTGGGGGTGTAGGGGAAGGCAAAAGAGGGGGGCATTGTGCAAAAAATAAGTTAGCCTCAGCCTTTTCCATGTACTGTCCTGCTGAGGAGCTGCTTGCTGTGGAGCCATAAATGCCTATCCCAGCTAGAGGAAGACCTAAGGCAACTCACCTGAGATACGCATGGCGTCTTGTGCTCCTGATTAATAGAATGGTTTGGGTTGGAAGGGACCTTTCAAGGTCATCTAGTCCAACCTCCCCACATGGCTGCAGCTAAGCAAAGAATTGCTGCCAAACACAGCAGCAAAGTCTGACCCTTCTCCTTTCCCCAGTTCCGAACAGACTACGGTCCACAGCTGGAATTAATTTGGTGCTACCTGTTTCTAAGTTTTGCCCCCGATCACCTGCACTGAGGTGCACTTCCAGCCTTAGAGGCTGCCGATGTGTCCCTTGTGCTCTAGCAGCCCTATGGCTCCTGAGTAAGCTGTACGGGATCTTCAACACAAAACAGGTTTCAGGCATGGAGAGTGTTCAAACCCAGAGGGATGCAGTCTGAGAGTCCACAGGAACTCATGCTGCCTGAACCCCTGCTCAATGCACTGAAAATGACATTGGGCGGGATGATTACTCATAAATCCTTCTTTTTAATATACGTGCTGCGTGTGCATAGGCTTTATCTGTACTGTGTGGAACCTAAACTCTCACAGAAAACTCTGCCAAAGCATACACAATATTTATCTGGGCAAAATCCAGATCATGGAAAAATACAATGTGTTCTCTCTCTTCAAATATTACTTTTACTTACTTCTGAACATGCCACTTACAATTGCCTACTGACAGACATGGGGCATCCAGCTTTTTGAAGAAAACAGCTGGTTTGGGGGGTTTGGGGGAGTGGTTGGGTTTTTGTTTTCATTTGTTTGTTTGTTTTTCTAAACGTTAGTGGTGTGTTCAGCCGTTCTACCCGCCAGACCAGGTCCCAAATGAAAATCACTCCAGGGAGCTGGAAAAGCCCTGCAAAACCACCCATTCTCCGCTCTGTGCTGCTTGCTGGTGCTTGGTCTAAGTGAGGGAAACTGACTCACTCTCACAGGCCTGAGTGGATGTCAGGGGCTGTGCAGGCATCTCAGAGGGTGACACTGCCAGTGGCAGTGCCCCCAGCAGGGTATGCCCAACTGGGGAGCAGCACCCCACTCCTCACTGGTCTCGCCTGTGGAGTGGTAGGAACACAATGGCATCCTCATCCTACTACGTCCTATAGTCTTTGCCTGGGTTTAGATTGAAGCCAGTTTTTCTCTTCAGTGCTTTGCAGAGAGTCTATGGAGGGTCTATGCCCTCACTCCCAATTTGCCCCATGCACGTGTACCTGGGGGGCCAGGGCAGACAGAGCAGAGTGACAGGTGCTTACTGGCCTTCCTTGCTTTCTGCTCCCTTTTATCTCCCCACTGTCTCATTTGACAGACCCCCAGACTCCTGGTTAATGCACTTCGCAAGCTCTTTGCAGTGCCAGACAAGCCCCAATGAGCTGAAGGGTGAACCAAGACCTGATGGTTTTAATTGCACCATCAAAGAAAAAAGTTCCATCTACTGTATGACCATGCTGAAAGTCTTTTCCTGTCACTTTTATGCAGGTAACACAACAATTGACTTCTTTATTTAATTTCACTTGTTTAAACTGTCAAGAGCTGGCAACTCCTGAAAGAAAGGATTAAGTGGGAGAAGTGGAAAGAGCCCTATCTGCTTGCTCTGTTCATTGCCATAGTCTAGAGTGCTTTCATTCTCTGTTTGTACAGTTTCTGGTACAACATGGTCCTGACCCAACTACTTGGATGAATAAGCTGATGCTAGGGAGTTGTTTGCTGGCCTGAGTATACTTTCTTTTCGGTTGTTAATATAAATAATGGTAAGTGGTGCTCACTGTTGTCTCAACTATTTCTTTCATCAGTTGGTAACTCAGCCATAAAAAATGGCTTCTGGATGTAAAGTTAGCACAGTCAGGATTAATAATTATTAGTGTCCTAAAGAGCTGCAGGATTTGGTCACAGATTTGGACTGCAAATATTTCTGAAAATATGCAGTCTGGAATTAC
>WEIS01003843.1:0-12764 GCA_013389965.1 Todus mexicanus | reverse complement strand
CATTTCCATTCCCTCATCTTTGTAGACTGTCTATAGTCTTCCTTCAGGCTATGAATATGGCAGGAAGTAAAGTGTTATTCCCTTTCCCCTCTTTTTACTTTCTCTGTTTTGCAGTATTCTTTGGTTTAGGAAGAAGTTTTGCTTTTATGCATGCTCCCTGCCGATTGAAGGCACTATCTTCTGTTCTTCTTTTCTGTGTAGTTCCTCTTCCCCCTCTCCTGGTTTGTTCCACTTCCCTAGGTGAGGAGCAAAAGCGGAAGAAAAGCAGGGCTTTCCACGCAATTGTAAGACAGGATGCACTCTGTACACTAAGCAGAGAGATTCTCAACCATAGCTTCATAAGGCCATCTTTAGAGCTTCAGGTGCCCCAAGCAAAACTAGGTAATCGTGCCCTGGGATGAGGTCAGAGTTGGTTTAACAGAGGGTGTTAGAACCAAAAATGAAAGCTTTTGTATCTCAGTTCAGAGGAAAGACAACCATTAGAAGTATATCTCAGTGTCACATTGTTAGGCAGAGATGTTATTAACATCATTGATGTACATGTGTAGTAAGCCAGAGGCACAAAAATGCTTCTACGTGGTTAAAATGTACACACTTGGGCAATGCCAGTGGACATTTTACATTTAAAGAGACAGAAATGACTTTCTGTGGTAGACAAATGAACTCAAAGAATGCTTGTCCCTATCAGTGCCCCTTCCACTTTGGTATCCCATGTGGACACTTGTTTAGAGTTCCCCTAAGGCTGACCCTGCAGCTAGAGTGTGTACAGAACAAGATTGCCTACTGTATGAGAAGGAGGAGCAGAGGGTTCAGGCCCCTAATCAGCAGTGACATTTCTGTTTCCTGACACTGCAGAACAAGGAACAAGGGGTCATTCCACATAGCAAACTAAAATGCAAACCTGCCAATTAAGGGAAACTTATAGTTAGAAGGAATGTCATGAGCAAAGAGACACAAATACACAGGAAGAACAAAAGCATTTTTAAAGATGAGTGAAGAAAATAATCAAGAAAGAACTGATGCTCTAGGGAAGATTTAAAACAAAACAAAACTCCACCAAAACCAAAGCATCTCTTCATACTCTGAAAAAATAGTTTTAAAATGTATCAAATAGTCCAAAAGAAAGTGAGAATATTAAACAGCTGGGTATTAGGTTGAACAAACCAGAGATCAGAGATGTTATGCTACATACAAAACTCTGTTATAGATGGTGGAGATTAAAGAATGTAAATTTTGCTGACAATTCACTCTCCGATGTTATCCCCATAAGGCTAGATAAACAACATGAGAAAGATGAGCTCCTTACTCTAATACTTAAAAATTAATTGAAATTGTAAAAAAATTCAGAATAATTTCTAAACATATTTAATACACACCAAAAGAATTTAAAAATGCGTAAGAAGGGATAAAGCTTTCTTTTTTTTTCTTTTTCCTTTTTTTTCTTTCTTTTTTTTCTTTTTTTTTTAAGGTGGTAATCTCTTAATCCATCTTTCTTCCTTCCTGGACTATTTCAATATACCAGTACAAGTTGTCTCTTATTGAGAATATAATCAAAATTAAAAGAAACATTTGGTCATTTGACTAATCCAAACTATTCTTAATGCTTGATAATAGAACAAAGATTATGTAAAACACAACTTGGAGTAGAAAGCAATAGAAAATTACCAGCTGTGGAAATAATTACAAATGTGATTTTGTGCCTCAGTCATCCCATCTGTAATTATATTTAATGTTAAATTTTAATGTTATTACATTTTAATGTCATTTTCATTTTTTTAAGTGATTTTGTTTGTTTGTTTTACAGACATTTTTCAGTAGCTACTAAAAAAACCATGAAAAGAATAATTTTTAAATTATAAATAATTAGATTTCAAGTGTTTTAATGCTAAAACCCACCTATGCATAGATGAAATATATACTTGAAAAGCTTGCTGGAATTGACGGAAAATAGAAAATGTGAATTTTTAGGAATGATAAGTAAACGTTTAATAGGTTTCAATGTTTCAGTTTGTACTGCTATTTTGTGTCCTGAATTCAGAGATCTCCTAAAGGCCTTTTGGTTTTAAAGTTTATCGGGCATACATTAGTGGCAGGATGCAGTCCCACAGTAACAGTAATGCATTGCTTAAGCCTTCTTTTTTCCAGAGGAAAACTTTCTTGACTAAGGATTGATACCACTGCCAGAAGAACTTCCAACACTAGACTGGGAAACTATGCCCATATTATATTTCATCTCAGAGACTAAACAGAAACAAAAAAGTGATCTTTCATCAATAATAGGTAGAACTTATTATTGGTTCCTCCCATTTATTTCTAACAGCTGTGTAGAATGCCAGTAGTGTTGAGGGGAATTTACTTGGCTTTGGAAGAGATACTGGGAGAATGAAAACTTATGGTTGAGTCACTGAGTCCCTTTCCCTTTTAGGAGACCCAGTTATGAGTAGACAATAAAGGCGATTCCATATAGGTTAACAATATGTGGTCAGCTACTTAAAACTATATCAAGTGTATAGGTTTAGATAGGATCTTTGCCTGAGAAAAATCAAGTGCATAAATCAAACATTTTACTTAATAACAACTATTGATATCTCTAGACAATAATGTCTCTCTCCTACTATCATAAATGACTGGTTTGAATTTGGTTGCTAGAGGAGGTAGAGATGTCTCAAATAAGCAGAACTCTACAATAAAACATGAGAAGATATTTCTCCTTGCTTTCATTTCCCTTCCCAGATGTTACACTGTGGTCTCTACTCTGTTAGGAAGAGCCTTCAGGGCAGATCAGCTGGAAGAACTCCTGACAATTGTCCTCCTGACAGTTGACTTTATAAGAAATTGTTGGGTCTTCTTTCTAGTTAGAGTTCATATGTGTAATGGCAATATAAAAGCTAGAGATTTAATTAACTGACATTTCTGTTAAATCTCTATGCATTATTATGATGATAATGAAACTCTTCTTATTGTATTATTGCCTGAATTTATGTTCCACAATTTACTCCTGCTTTTTGTGTAGACTTTCTTCTGACTAATGACTGATTATATTCAATTTATGATGTTACATGCAACTACAGGAAATGCTTGAATTTTACTTTTGAAGTGAATGATTTCGTACAACGAATGCCACAGGCAAAACACTTGTGAGTCAGAGAATTGTATGTAATTTATTGTCAATAAAAACAACCTTTTGATCACTGAGTTGGGTATTGGGGAAAACGAGAATACAAACAATTAATCAAACTGATATATTTGCATGGGCTCCTCCACCTGCCAAAAGTTCTGGCACACTCTGCAGTGCCATTGCCAGAGCTGTTGGAAACTGGTTGTGGCCATCACAGGGTGTTGCGTGGCCTCCTACTGCTCCCACCCCCCTCAGAGCCTCTTGTTGCCCACACCTTGTAATTTAACAGCCATTACAAACCAGCTCAGTTTAAAAGCTGACAGTATCCATACTGGTGCAAGGCAGTGAGATACACTGTTTCCACTAACACTCTTGTTAATTTTTAACCATATACAGCACATCAGTCTGAACTTCATGTTTTAACAAGGAAATTCCACACAAAAATCTACATTACTTTTACAGAAGATTTTAAACAAAATATGAAATGAATCCTGCTCCCTATTCTCTTTAGTAGTTCAGTTGACATCTATGTTGCTGTGTTAGGATTATGCTTTATAATGAAAATGTAGATTTTGTCTTGATCTCTGAAGATCCATTAGCTTAGATAAGCCTGGATTTCATCTTATATATGCAAACAATTTTTTTAAAAGGCAAAAAAAAAGCTAAGTATCATTTGTGTCAAGCAGTTTTATTTACACATACATTTATTACTGATATATATTTACTGAACTGCGAGTAAACTTGAAAGTTTTTAGAAAAAGAATATTTAGGGTACTGCATCCAGTTCTGGAGCCCGCACTACAAGAAAGATATGGATGTGCTGAACTTGTCTAAAAAAGGGCCACAAGGATAATCAGAGTGCTGGAGAACCTCTGAAAAGACAAACTGAGAGTTGGAGTTACTCAGTCTGGAGAAGAGAAGGCTCTGAGGAGACGTTATTGTGGCCTTCCAGCATCTTAAGGGGACTTTTTATGATGTCAGGTAATGGTAGGACTAGGGGAAATGGAGCAAAACTAGAGCTGGGTAGATTCAGATTGGACATTAGGACGAAGTTCTTCATCCTGAGGGTGATGAGACACTGGCACAGGTTGCCCAGGGAAGCAGTGGAAGCCCCATCCCTGGAAGTCTTTAAGGCCAGGCAGGATGGGACTCTGAGCAACATGATCTAGTGTGAAGTGTCCCTACCAATGGCAGGGGGGTTGGAACTAGATGATCTTTGAGCTCCCTTCCAAGCCTGACAATTCTATGGTTCTCCTTGTACTTAGAGACGGGCTGGCCCACTAAACAAATGATAGACTCTCTTACCCCATCTCACTTTCCACAGGGGAAGAGAAAGGAAACAAGGGAGAGAGACGTGTCAATTGGAAAAGAAATCTAAAACAGCTTTAATGAAAAAAAATAATAAAATGAAATATATAAAAATATATACAAAATCAGTATCAAACCAAATCCCCCTGATGGCAATCACATCACTGTCACCAGTGATGCTGTGGAACGGGCACTAGGGAAATCCCAGACTGGACTCAGCAGCAGATGAGAACTAGATTCAGGAGCTGAATTCTGCACCTGGATTCAGGAATTGGGTTTGAAGGCAGAATAGACAGAGTCGTCCTTGGACATCAGCCATTGAAGAAAAAGCTGTTGACCCTCATGATTCCTCAGCTTTTTACTGAATGTTATGTATAGGGGATGGAATACCTCGCTGGTCAATTTAGGGTCACCTGTCCTATCCACTCTTGCTCAAAGGTATAGCCTTTTACTTTCTACACCCCTTAACATGGTACACAAGGTTTAGCAGTGACCTTGGTATGCACAGTAGCAAGTATAAGCAAGAATGTTTCTGCACATCAGTCCTTTGTAGTAACTAAATTTTGAGCATTATCACTGCTAGAAGCAGACATTGTCTGTGAAAATATGCCGTTAACTTCAGAAAGTGCCATTACTTAAAAGAAACTGAGCTGAAAAGTAAAATCACTGAACAGAATTAGTTGTGTTCTAGCTCAAGCCGGGACAGTATGTCACCAGAAGCTGCGAGAGTGTTCTGTGAGAACATCAATACACGTTTACCGCAGTGACAATTGGTGGTCAGCCACTGCTGGAGACAGGAGGATGGATTGAGCGGGTCTTAGGTTCAACATCTTGCAAACACTCTTTGGATTAATGCTGGTTTGCACTGTCTTGTCCATACAGACTGAAGAAAAATTGCAAAGAAGAGAATCGAAGATGTCAGGTCTCATTGTAGGGAAAAGAAGTTATCAAACTTTCACTGTTTTCTCCATCCTTCTTTCAGCTCTTGAGACGAACATATCACTTTCACTCACCTGCAAAACCACTAACTCCTCGTACATATCTGAAGTATGAACCTGGAAATTTAAGTGAGTGAACAGCAGTAAGGTCAACATTTCTAGACTTTAAGTTGAAAGGAAGAGATTGCAATCCCTGATCAAGGCATTTTTACTTCTCAACGTTTGAAGAAAATGAATGATGCTTAAAAATCAAAAGGAATGAAGAAATAAAAAGTAAATTAGAATACCATGCTAAGAAATTAAAAATCACTTCTGTTGCAAATAATAAAAATGCCATAGATTTTTATTATTTTCTTTTTACTGATATAATTTACTAATTCTGTTTTGCCTCTTTTTACAGTTGGTAAGCAAATTTTGTTGCTATAGCAGAAGGACAAATAAAAGAGTACTATGGTAATTATAGCAGTAGTTTGAAATCTCTAATGTAAAAGATGCAGAAAAATAAAACAAAAATTAGAATCCAAACTAAGTGAAATCAGAGCAATGACTACAGAGTTACATTGCTTTAGGAACAGAATCAAATATTCTTTCTCTTCTTTATACTAATAATTTTTAATTAACTCAAGTTCATCAGTTAAACTCTAATGAATAAATTAAATTAGTACTTTTCATCGCATCACTTGCAGAAAAGAACTTTCCACAGATAGCTGATTCCATAAAACTGAGGAAATATTTCTAAAATCAGTAAATGAAAACTTAT
Source organism: Todus mexicanus (assembly GCA_013389965.1). NCBI lineage: Eukaryota > Metazoa > Chordata > Aves > Coraciiformes > Todidae > Todus > Todus mexicanus. The sequence goes on along the minus strand of WEIS01003843.1, from coordinate 6,640 downwards.
ATAATCTGTCAACATCTGTTAAGAGTTTTCACAACTGCTACTTCTAATTCAGTACCTCAATAAAAAGTTTTTTAAAAAATCAAAAAAATCCTGGAATCTTCGCCTTGCTTCCAGAATGGCCTGGAGGTTTTCTATTCTGTTTACCTTCTAGTCTGTTTTCTTGCAGCTACTCATTTTTTACTATATCTACTTTGATATAACTGCTTCTGGAAATTATCCAGTCTGTTCAGATATATCTTATATCTTGTGGAAGCAATGAGTTTGATCTGCTTTGCCTTAGAAGGACATCTAACTGCTTTTTTTATTCTACGTCTAGCATGTAAGTACATATGGATTCATTGTGGCAGTACTTACCTCTAGAAGAATTCTTTTTGATTTAGTCATCCATGAAGTATAGTGACTAGCTTGAATGACAAGTTTGCTGTCATAAACTCTATCCAAGCTATGTTTAGGAAATGAATGAAAAACAAACAAAAGATGATATTTCAAATATTTTTCAAACATAAGAGAACTAAAAAGAAAGAAAGAAACAAGCAAAACTCCAAACCAAACAAAAACCTTGTCTAGTATCACTGAATTTCTGCCTAGAATAATCCAGTTCTTCTATAGGCAAAACCTACGTTTTCATTCCTGGAGGTTTTATTTTTAAGAAATGTGAGACGGGCTTACAGCTCCCTTTTTTAAATTTAGACTCTTAGTTTTCATATTCCATTACATTTAATGAGATTGGAAACCTGCATTTGAGTTTAGGAATTATGAAACTGGCTCAGCATATTGCGTGCAACGCAAATAACTGGAAATCAAATGGTGAGAACATGAGACACGTTAATTATTCATAGAACTAAATGTGTTGAAGAGCCCGAAGTACAGCTCACAAAGGAGTATCTCTGAGTTCTGTAAGGGGAGGAGTAACTGCCTTCAAAGCAAGTTAAAATGCACCTGATACAGAAGAGGGTGGTTCTTAAAATGAGCGTGAGAATTTTCAATAAAAGCTGAGGGGTTTAATGGCATTTCCAGTACTCAAATCCCAGTGAAAGTCAGTGAGATATGGGAATTTAACTCCGTTTTCCAAATCACAGCTCAAACATGTAGAAAGTTATGACACACTTTATATTTTTACTTTCTTTCTATCTACCTTTGTAAAGAATTTTATAACATGTACTATGATCTCTACATGTACCGTGACTGGAGCTTTGTCAAACTCCAGTAAAATCCAAGACTTTGGGGGAAAGTACTAGCATATTTGCTTTAAATGGACACAAATAAAGTGTCTTTCAATGTGACATCAATAATTTTTATAACTGTATCAACGAAATCCTGGATGAGCTTATATATATATAGATGGCAACTTTCATTTGTATTTTCCATCATATTTTGTAAATATCCATCTATAGTTCTCAGTCATTTTTTCCAGTTTTCACTTCACTGAAAATTTTCTAAATGGTTCAAAGTAAATTAAAGACTTCTGACACAAGATCTTTGGAAACTTTTGGAAGCAGGCAAGAGATCTGTACCACATGTTACTCTAAATAAAAGAATATATATTTGGTTTCACCACAATAATGTTGCATAAATAACTACTGATATTTAAGGTTTTTTTTTTTCTAAGAATCTCATAGGAGTGTGATATTTCATAATTTCTGCACATTTTACTACTTAGTATCTTTTTACAGAAAATAGTACTATCTAAAATTTCTACTTTCCTAAAGTATCTAAAAATAAATATTATATTCTTCGTTTCAGTCTATGCCCTAAGGTGGATTATTAACTATTACTTGTATAGATGTTGCTGCTACTTGGATAAGCTTTTCAGTATTCATGAATACAAATATATAATATAATCACAAACATAGTTGCTACTTCATAAAGATTTACTAAACATTACCAAATGTATAAAGACTATAAGCATTCAGTACTGCTGTGTTTTGGGTGTCCCTTTTTTGAATTAGCTGGAACATTCCATAATTCTCTATCAAGAAAAAATAATAGGAAGAATAGAGATATTTCCTCCCTCCCTTCCTTCCTTCCTTCCTTCCTTCCTTCCTTCCTTCCATTTATTTCCTTTTTTTTCCCCTGAAATAAATGTTTAATAGACTAGAAATTGCCAAACAAATGCAGTGTGACTAATGTACTTATTTTTTCAGATGAAAGTGAAAACTTATTGCTGCAGGGAAAGATTAAATAGTTTAAAACAAATCAGAATTGATGGAATTTATTAATTTATTAACAATATATAATTAACGAGCAATCAGTGAACTATCTAGTCAGAGTCAATATTGGTACAATAATAAACCACATTACTCAACACTTAGAAAAACTTAATAACTAACTGCAAATTTCAAAACACCCTTGTACAGCTATTCCCAAGAAGCTCTAATTGTGCATGCACACATGTAAACACATGCGCAAAGATATGTACACCCCCCCTACATAGATCTTGGAGGGTGTAGACCCCCTTCATCTGAGCATGAGGGACCTCTTCTCGCACAACCTTGCAGTGTGAGAGCCCATCCCTGTGCCTCAGCCTTGTGCCATACCTCACTATCCCAGAGACGTCAGCCTCAGGAGGACACCCTCATGCACTCAGGGTGTGGGTCCTGAGAGTGCTTTTATGCTAGCTACAGGTGAGTTGCACGCGGGTGCCGGCATGGTGGAGGGGAATGGGACACCTTCTGACATGGTCTGAAGCTGTCATCTCCACTATCTCTCCCCACAGTCACAAATTTTCATGCTTATTTTATACTTCCTTTCAGAATGAGTCATTCTTTGCTTCCTATATCTCTTCACCATGTCCTGCTACTGTTTCATCTGGCTAATGCTCATGTTTCTCTTTAATATGATCAGTTTTGACCAAACAGACCTGTAATAATTTTGCATATTCAATCCATCTACACATTGTGTACACCTTTATCTTCACATTAACAAATAATGATAACCAGGCAGTTTGTCAAACGTGGGCCATACAAGCGAACCCATACATGCAAAATACAACTTTAAGCAGCAATGTATGATCCCAGAAAACAGTTTTCCTGGTCTGTAATTCAGCTATTGCCTCAAATACCTACGTTATGTAAATCTGATGTAGAAGTAACTGCACATAGTAATATTATGGAGCAATATTAACACGTGCTAAAATCATGATTTTAGGCATTATATTTGACACTAGCAGTGTAGAGTAGATTTTTTTACTCTTTTGAGTTGTTTTAAAAGTAAACTCTTCTTTTTCCAATGATTATGACACTGTCTTATATCTAATTTATATGTATGCATTATTGCCTTTGTCACAGTTCTGAGTTCTTGAGTGATGAAGACTATAGAAGGAAGTTGGAGCATTCTCAATCTGTGAAATTCTGGAATGCCAGGGTTTGAAGATTTGTTTTGGTCTGGGTTTTTTGGGTTTTGGTTGGTTTTTTTTCACTGCTTTTCAGTTCTTTGCACAGTAAATCTACTTCTATACCGATATGGTATCTAAAACAATTGAACTTAAATCTAGGTAATTTTGTAACTCTTTACAAAAATGTTGAGTACTAATAAAAACTACCCTATTTTTTTAAAAAAATGTACCTTCACTTAGAACACATATACTACTTAGTATGCTAAATACTGCTTACTTTTCTTATTTGTCTATCCTTAGTTATGTCTCAAATTTTGAACAAAACTAGCAAAACTTGTCAGAATCAACTCTCGATTACCAAGAATACACATTTTGCTTCATTTTTATTAAATTTCATTTACCTTTTTTTTCAGATTTGTTTTTTTCTTTCTTTCTTTTTTTATTTTTTTTTTCCCTATTTCCCAAAACACAGTACATGAGGCATTATATCTGGTGCTATATTAATAACCAAGTAGGAATTTTCCTTTGGACTACCTACAAGAAGGTATTCAATAAGGATTTTTCCTCCTGCTTTTCAAAAAATATTGAAAACAAAAGCAGACCCCAAATGCTTTTACAATATAGAAGTTACAAATTTAATGTCTAATCCAAAGTAGTAACGGTAAATTTAAAACTTACAGTAGCTCAGCAAAATTATTTCTTTTTATACTACTGAGAAACAGATCAAAAATCAAAGAAGGGAAAACTTTGCTGATCTGATACCAATGAGCATACATTCTTCAGACTTGGTGGAAGAAAACCTGCAATCCTAGTCTATCATTGTCCTTATGAGAAAAAAGTCATGTAAATTCTGGTGCTCGAAAAGAGAAGATAGATTCTAAAATAAGGAAATGATCATAAATATATTCTTTTGCATTTACATTTAACATTCTAGTTGATTGGTATTAGCATTAGGTTAAAATATTTATGACACATGTTCTGGATAAATTGTATCAATATAATTTATTATTTAAGAAGTGAGAATAATCTGCTTCAGAGAAGATAATATTGTTATCCATGTTATTCAGATGAATATCAGCTTTAAACAAGTGGAAAAATGTTGTCTTTGTAGAGCCTTGATTTAGAAAACTGTAACAAGGTTATGATTTAAAATATCTTTTAATTTAGAAAAGGACATTAAAAAAAAAAGGCATTAAAATATGTAAAAAGAAGGAAGATGAATATGCCCCACAGACATCACCAGAGTATAGTCTATCACTGATACACCAATGTATTGGCACTGGGTCAACCAGATTAGCCCTCAGTGGATTTTACAGTTGTTCAATCATTAAGAATATCCTGGATTGTTCTTTACAAATACATTTTAAAAACATAGTATTAATGATGTTAATGCACTTATTTTTGCCTCTATGTAATATAAATATTAGTCCATCGGTGGAACTTAAATATTGCTATATAATATGTAAATACTGATATAGTAATACAAATATATAATATTATATATAGTGTTATACATAAACATATAATATTATATATATAGTGTTATATATAAATATATAATATTATATTTTTATGTATGTACAGTATATAGTAATATTTATGCTCAAATAAAGGAAAAACGTCCCGAGAATTTAGAGGGAGCAATTGACTGAAGTAAAGATATGCAAGAGTTTTGAATTGAAAATTTTATTTATGTTTGAAATAATCATAATATTGCAGTTATTGTTTGCTTAGTATCAATTTGTACATACGTAGAAAGACAACCCAAACCCTAGCTTACAAATTGGAGTTTATTGAAATGAAGGTAGTGTATTTCAGCCATATAACAAAGTCTATGGCCAGGCAAATTTTCACATATCTTCTTAAATATTACTTTACCCCTGGGTAATTATCAAAGAAAGTATTTGTGAAGGAAATTTGCACTAAAACCTGGTATGAAAACACAGGAGTGAATACTGTTTGTAATATGCAAACTGTAAAAAAAGAGATGAAAATAATCAGACTCGATCTAGTTATTTGAGATAAATTTGTGTACTAAGAAAGAATACAAAAAAGCAGTGGAACTTGACAATTTGAAGCATATTATACAAAATCAGAGAGGAACTCAGGAGGTGACTGTGGAATGGGTACCACTTTTTTTTTTTTGTCATACACACAGAAAATAAAATCATTAAGACTGCAAAAAGTGACAAAACTTGGCATCAGTAGATGGCTCAGGGAAAAGTAGTTTTGAAGCCCTGAAACTTGAACTTTTACAATTCTTTTGAGACTGACATATTTTTTTACAACCTGTTCAAACTTCATAGTTTTTTAAAGCTTCCTGAAGTGTTCAGTAGTTTTTGTCCACTTTGTTTTTCTATAGACTTTATTTGACAGTCTCCATACATTTCCCATTGCATGAACATTGCAATTGAGTCTATGAAGATTTGTACTGACCTCATTGTGTCATCAGCTTGACATTATAATTTCATCTCCAGAGAAACATTGAAACACTTTTCATCATAATTTGATATTGTAAATGTGTTGACCATAGATAGTAATAAAAATTCTTTGCAATTGCATTTTGACATCATAATGTAATCTCTGTAGTCTTCACTTGACATTGTGATGAGATTGTGGCAATGCTAACTTTGTATGAATGAAACTGGGGCCACAGAATAAAAAATTTGAAGTGTTTTTGTGCACAGTGAGCAAATGATTATAAATACATATATGTTTTATCACAATTAAATTTTTGTTAAAAATTAGAACACCTTCTCTATCCATCTGAGGAACAGAGATCTGGAACAGTCCTTTAACTGGCAAGATGAGAAGACTAATCACTTTCCAGATATAACTTCATCAACTCATGCAAAAGAAAATACAGTATGGTTTGTGCCATAGCAGAGGCTTGGAATATGTGATTGGAAAGTTCTCTCTAGTTCTATTATCTTCTGAGGCAGGTACTTCTGCCTTAGTCCTTAGTAGTACAGGAGTAGGAGACAAAACTTAGGATGCTTATAACATAACTTTTCTGTCTAGAAACCAATGATTTTTATATTTTAAACATATCTTTGAAATTATTATGCATATTTCTTGGAATATGATGTGGGAAGCAGCAATGCATAGACCATTGAAACCCATCACTGCTGATAATCATCTAGTGTTCAGAAAAGATGCTGAGGCTGAGTGAAGGCCCAGTGATCAGTGTTATACTGACACTGATGTGATGGGCCAAGTGTGATACTGGCTTCCTATTATCACAGCAGTTAACTGTTTCTGGCAGAGGACGAAACACAATGCGTATTACTGGCAGAAGACCATCAG
>WEIS01003838.1:12460-25734 GCA_013389965.1 Todus mexicanus | reverse complement strand
CCAACCCAACTCATTCTATGATTAACGATACAGAGCTGCTCCTGCTTCACCTCATAGGAGGATAAGATAGAAGAACACTTTTTCTAACACCTTCTAATATATTTTTAATAGCTTTGCAAGCGTGTTTTATAATTTATAAGAGTTTTTCAGCTCTCTGGGCATGGGGTCCTATTGTATTAATATAAAACAACTTCGACGTCTGTTTTATTCTTGTCCTGGTCCCAAGGCCTCGCTGTGGAGCGTGGCTCAAGGATCGATCGCTACAAGTCCTGCTCTATGGCCAGCGCTGAGGGAGCAGGAGCACAGCTAAGGGGGTTGGGGGGCCTGGTGGGCTCTGTCCTAGGGAGGCTACGGGGGAAAAGAGGCACAATAAAGGGCGTGTTCCATTTCCTTCGCTTTAGCTGGAAAATTTATTATCCTTCATCTTTAACCAACGCTGTAAAATGAACCCCTGTTAAACCATCTCCTTTTCGGGGCAGTGGAGCCCTGCACAGGAGCGTTGGTGGCTGCTGCTCCCTCTGGGTGTTTCCCCAGCCCGTGCTGACGCTGTGCAGTGTCTCCCCAGTTGACCACGTGTGCCCGGATACTGGGACCAGTCTGCTGGCCGCCTACGAGCAGTGGCGGGGGAGCGCCGACAGCCAGGCCTGCTGCGATTACTCCCTGCACGTGGACATCCCGCGCTGGCACGAGAGCCTGAGGGAGGAGCTGGAAGCCCTGGTGAAGGACAAGGGTGAGGACAGAGAGCCGCACTCTGACCGCGACCCCACTGGAACCCTTTGGGGGGAGGGTGTTGGAGCCTGGCCCAGGCTGCCCAGAGAGGTTGTGGAGTCTCCTTGTGTGCAGAGATTCCAAGCGCGCCTGGACACTGCGATGCTGGTCCCCCTGCTCGGGGTGACCCTGCTGGAGCAGATGATCTCCAGAGGTTCCTTCCAGCCCCACCACGCTGGGATTCTGTGATGCTTCTTGCAGTACAGACACATAAGCAAATTGTCATGGGGCAAGTGATGATAGTTCTTGCTCCTCTGACCTGGTCATAAATGGGGGATGTGGAGGGGACCATGCTCCTTCCCTGCTGAGGTGTCAACTCGTCGTACTCTGCCAGCTCAGAGCAAGGTGTGGGCAGGGCTGCGAGACCAAATTCCTGCTGCAACACCTGGTTCGTGTGCTCCCACCTTTGGGCAATGCACAGCCCAGTCATGGAAACTGGTTTTGGAAATTAAAGGAGTGGGATTGGGCACCTTGATCGAGGCTGCCTGAGGGACAGAAAGGTTTTTGCTGGAGCAGGTTGCCCAGGGAAGCTGCGGATGCTCCATCACTGGAGGTGTTCCAGACCAGGTTGGACAGGACTTGGAGCAGCCTGATGTCCCTGCCCATGGCAGGGGATTGGAACTCGATGATCTTTAAGGTCCCCTCCAACCCAAACCATCCTGTGATTCTATGATTTAAATGAAAACAGGACTTAGGGATTAAAACTGATCTTTAGGCTTTCCATAGAGACTTTGTTCACGCCTGTAGTTCCTGCACATCCTGAGGTGTCCGCTGGCCACGGCTTGCTGGAAAGCCGCAGGAATTCACGCACTTCATTAATACTTATTCCCACGTTTGGAACTAGATTTTGCTTTCAGATATGCTAATGTAGAGCTAATTGACTTCAGTGTAATTTGCAGCCTTGCAAGCAAGGGCTTAATTGGCCGATTAACATAGANGACGATAATCACACGTGTTTTCTTTCCTCCAGGTGTGAACTCCTTCCTGGTTTTTATGGCCTACAAAGACAAACTTCAGTGCACCGATGCCCAGGTAACGCAGCCCGCGTCCGGTGAAAGGCACCAGCGAGCGTGAGCTGGGGCGTGTGAGCTGACGGTGGGGCGACCTGCTGTCTCTTGGCAGATGTACGAGATATTCTGCATCATTCGAGACCTGGGGGCCATTGCCCAAGTGCACGCTGAGAACGGAGACATCATCGATGAGGTACAGTGTCCCATCTTCGTGTAAAGTAAAGGCTGACCGGAGTGTTTGGATTCAAGGGTTTGAGAGCTGCACAGGCTGGATGGTTGGGCGGAGGGGAACTTCATGAAGTTCAACAAGGGCAAGTGGAGGGTTCTGCACCGGTACAGGGGAGGAGGGACCTGCTGGGAAGCAGCTCTGTGGAGAAGGACCTGGGAGTGCAGGAGGATTGGGAGCTTCTGCTGAAGTCAACAGCATCCTCTCAGTTCCTCGTATGCTCTTGGATTCCATCACAGAAACCTTACAAGGACTTTATATCTTTACAGTGTACATTATTTATGTTAGGGGTTGGGCTGGGTGATCTTGAAAGGTCCCTCCCAACCCAAACCATTCTGTGGTTCTGCGAGTGTTCAGCGGTTCCCAGTAGGTACATTTGGGGGCTTGTTAAAGGATGGGTGACGACCCTACATGATCTTCTATCACATCGTCTGGCTTGTTGAGAAGACTTGAGGGCTTGAGAAAATAAGGAAGGTTGCGTCTTTTGAAATAGCCCCTGTGACCCTGGGCAGTATTTATCTCCACAGCCGGTGCTCAGGAGCCTCCTTGGTGTTGCAGACTTAGCTTGTGTTCGTTGCTTTTCCTTCTTAGCTTTAGAAAAGGAATCGTTAGGTCCATGCAACAATCAGGTGACACAAGGCAGAATTGGACGTGCAGCTTGTAGTGCCCCATCTTATGGTCACACCAGTGCTCAGCCTGGCGTGGGAGGAGAGTCTGAAATGAAAGCAGGATCTCAATCCTTCAAATGGGCTTATTGGAGCAAGCAGGATAAAGGCTTCTTCCCACCTCCCCGGGCTTCTGTCGGAGAAACCTCCTCAGCTGGCTGGGAGGGAGAATGTGATCCCAGGCAGTTCAAGATCCTCACAAGCGTTTAAGCTGCCAGCGTGGTGAACACTCGAGCCCTGGGGACAAACCCAGAGGATATCTGCACCAGGAGTGCAGAGAAACAGCCACCTTCTGCGAGCAGGGTCCTTGAAAGCCTGCGGGGTCGGGTCCGTAGTGTTGAATAATGTCCTTGCGTCTGCAGCCCCCCCAGTGCCCAGGCCAGGGGGACAATCGCTGCCCTGGTCCTGCACACTTAGAGGAGGCAGCCGTGGGTGGAAAATCCCACATCCTCCAGAAGGGTTTGAAGGCTGGGGAAGGTCCGGAGGTGCTGTTGGGACACAGCAGTTTGCAGTCCAGAAACGCTTCCACAGCACAAGGTGGGTCTCCTGGGAAGCAGCCGCAGCAGTTTGCGAGGTGTCGCAGCCATAGGTGGTATCACCTGGTCGTGGTTATGAGTTTCCATCAACCTTCAGGTACTGCTGAACAAGGTGTGTTGAGTCCCTTGTCGCTAGGGATGGACTGTTCAAACCACTGACTGCTCTTCTGTTCCTCTTTGTCCACCCAGGAGCAGAAGAGGCTGCTGGAACTCGGGATTACTGGGCCAGAAGGTCACGTCCTCAGCCGCCCTGAGGAGGTAACATCTCGGTCCCTGCTGCAGGGCTTGAGAGGAGCCTCTGCGGCTGGCGCGGAGGTGCCTGAGCCGCTTTCTGCCTGTGCCCTGGTGTCCGCAGGTGGAAGCGGAGGCGGTGTACCGCGCCATCACCATCGCGAAGCAGGCCAACTGCCCCTTGTACATCACCAAAGTCATGAGCAGAGGCGCAGCAGATGTTCTGGCTAAAGCAAAAAGAAAAGGTGAAGCCCTGTCTCGTGTTTGCATGCTCCCCGAGCCTGTTTAAATACATCCAGGAGTATCAGTCTAGGTGTGAGGTTGGAGAACTCGTCACCGCCCGAGTTCTCGCACACTTTAAGGGTGCCAAAGCTCGTCGTTGGCTTTNCCCCGCCACGCCGGATCATCTCACCTCCCTCCTGTCCTGGTGAGTTCGTGTTGGCACCGATGCCTGAGCACATCTGCCCTCGCCCAAGGGCCTTAACGGCCACGTTCTGTAGTTACTTTTCCTTGGAAATGGTGCCTAAGCAAGTCCAGTGCTCCCACTCTTTTGCCCAGTTGACCAGGAGAAGCGTATTTCTAGTCCATCATAAAGGGACTTGTCTCCTCCCTAGGAGTGTTCAAGGCCAGGCTGGACAGGGCAGTTGGAACTGGATGATCTTCAAGGTCCCCACCAACCCAAACCATTTCTGTGATTCCAGGGGATGCCCCTGTCCTCCCCCAGGCCTGGGGACTGTGGGGCAGCAGTGCAGCAGAGGCTTGCACACGCCTCAGCTTTCCCCTTGGTATTATGATCCAAGTGGGACAAATCAGCGAGCGATTGTTGAGCTGTGTCCACTTGTTGAATCCTGGGGTCGGTTTTGGGCCCCTCGCTCCAAGAACACACCACCTGCAGTACGTGATAATCCGTGATATTGGGGTTTATCGTCGAACAGTAGAATGGTTTGGGTTGGAAGGGACCTTTAAGGGTCGTCCACGGTCTTGTTTTCTTTGGCTATATCCTTGCTTTAAAAACAGCCTTGTTTGGAGAATCACCTCCTAAAGCTACCTGAGTTTCTAAAGGAAGGCACGAAGGTTGAAATACTGGCTTAGATAGTAAAAGTAACGGCCAGGTTAGGAGTGAATACACGTTGTGCTTCTGAGGCTCTGTTCCCATCTCTGAGACGATTCCAGTGCCCAGTTCCTGTAGGAATTAGCAGACTGAGTTGCCTCCACATGCCTGTCGAAATTCCCTTTTGACTTGACTTCCATTGGCGTTTACGGGTCGTGGGTCACCTGCCACCACAGCCTTTGCTGCTGAAACCACCCAGCGCCACACAGATCGTGGAGCCCACACCAGTGCCAGGCGTTGGGTGGCTTTGGGAGGTGAGGGGAGAGGTGTCCCCGAGCCGGGGCGGTGGTGGGAGTGCTGGGAAGACTGCGTGTACCCGTGGGTGCCTCCTCTGACCCCTCTGCCGTGCTCTGCCCAGCGGGGACCTGCAGGTCACCGGCAGCGCCCACTGCACCTTCACCACCGCGCAGAAGGCAGTGGGCAAGGACAACTTCACCCTCATCCCCGAGGGGACCAACGGCGTCGAAGAGCGGATGTCCATCATCTGGGAGAAGTGTGTGGTAGGTACTGAAATAACCACAAGTAAACCAGAACGATTCCTTGCAGAGCAGTGAGTTCCAGTGCGGGTGAACGGTGCTGGTCCTAGGCGATGCTCCATCCCTGGATGTGTTCCAGGCCAGGTTGGATGGGGCTCAGAGCAGCCTGCTCTAGTGGGAGGTGTCCCTGCCTGTAGTGCAGGGGGGTTGGAATAAAGTGGTCTTTAAAGTCCTGTCCCACCCATTCTATGGTTCTCTGATGTCAGTGCCCTCATTAAGTCAAACGAGCTGGTAGGTGTGACACACTCTAGGCTGCTGCTTCAGAGGAGCTTGCTAAGGAGGGAGAATGTGACACTTCAAAGGCTTCAGCACAGGGATCGTCACGCCACTCTCGCTTGCAGCTACTCCAGCACATTTTCCTAATGGCAACACACAACGTTCCTCTTCCCTGATGCCTGCGGGAGGCCTGGGGAGGTGAATCTCTCCCTTGGTGGCCGTGACCATTCCTGTGCCTGCCCGGTCACCCCAGGCCCCACCAGTGGGGACACCTCTGTGCCTGCCGGGCACGGAGATTGCGAGTGGAGAGAAGGGAGAACTTGTTGGTGCTGAGGGTGGGGAGAGCCTGGCCCAGGTTGCCCCGAGAGGTGGTGGCTGCCCCATCCCTGTCCCCATTGCAGGGGAGATTGTTGGGGGCTCTGAGCAACCTGCTTTGGTTGCAGATGGCCCTGCTCCCTGCAGGGACAGGGTTGCACCAGATGACCTTTCCAGGTCCTTTCCCCCCCAACCCAGTCTGTGGTTCTACCCCATGAACATGAGATTCCTGTACAGGCAGTTGTAGCCTACCAGTGAAGGTCTTGTTTTTCAGAGACCTTTAATTTCAGACTTCAGGGTGAATAAAACTCATCTGTTGAATTTTTTAGCCCCCAGGGACAAATTTTAGCTCCCCACATTTCCATTTTCCCCTGTAATTGCAGCCCTGTCGCAGTGTGGATCTTCACTCTATATGGTTACAGGGTTGGATCCTGTGATTTCTTCTCCTGGAGCCTCATTCCTGCCAGTGGGAGAGCGTGGGTCTGGCCGTGAGGATGGGGCTCTGCCCAGCGCTGGAGCAGGGCACGTCTCCGGTGATGATCCTTCTTTCCTTCTCCTTCCCAGGTCCCCGGGAAGATGGACGAGAACGATTTTGTAGCGGTGACCAGCACCAACGCTGCCAAGATCTTCAACTGCTACCCCAGGAAGGGGCGCGTCGCGGTGGGCTCTGACGCAGACCTGGTTTTGTGGAACCCCAAGGCTACCAAAATCATCTCGGCCAAAACCCACAATCTGGTAAAACACTGTAAAAATTCTTTTCTCGGGCTGGTTTTGGAGTCAGGAGAGAGCAGCAGAGCGACGCAGTCCCTCGGAGCAGGAGGATGGGGTCACTTGGCAAGGGAAGAGCTGCTGGTGAGGGTGAAGCGATGGAGGACCTTGGGTTTGCTTTTGGAAGTACAAGCAAATGAGGATAGCCTTTGGTTGCTGTAAGGGGAGGGATTGTAACTGGCTGGCGGTTACAGTCTGCAGCTGCTACAGGGATTCTGGGGTCAGTGTGGACTAGAAGAATGTCAGTGCTGACCTTGTTTTATGTATTAAGTTATTGATATAGGTCAATCTACTAGCAGCCTGCCCGAAGATCCAGACCTGTTCTGGGTGGAGCGTGGGATGTGCGGGCACTACCTGTCCATAGGGGTCACCCCGTCAGGAGAGATCCCAGCCCAGCCACATTTTAGCCCTGGCTTTCCAGGCCGAGGACATCCCCAAACTGAGTCCAGATGTGACCCCAGAAAGCTGCAGTTAAAGAGGGGGGGGTGCGAGGTGGTGTGAGGCACGTTGGTGACACAGCCGAGGGAAGTGAACTTAGAAACATCTTGGGGTTTTCCCACCAAGGTGTCGTGGGGGTTTTTTATTGAAGAAAATTATCTGTGATTGAAATATTCAGACATTTTCTTTAAAATAGGAACAGGCTTTTGTTTTGCACCAGAAAATTCAGGTTTGATTTTTTTACATTGCTGCATTTTCAGTGTAAACTCTTGGTTTTGGGGTAGTTTGTTGGTGTTAGTAACGGGAGCGTCTGAAGGAAGTGGCACCGTTTTGCATTTTCCCCCAAACTGGACCTGACTTCCCAGACCTGTTTTGGTGGAAAACTCGCAGCGGCTTGGAAGAAACGAGAAGAACTTCTGTCTCTGAGTGGGGAACTGAAGCAGGGCTCTTCTGGGGCTTAGCAAATAAATCACTCACGTATAGCAGAGGTTTGCTCCAGGAGTCTGCGGGTGTCCTGGGCAAGTACGGAGGGTTTGGAGGGTTTCGTTCTTCCATTCCCGGTCGGTTTAGTTCACCCAATTAGAAGAACGTTATTATCTGAAATACAAAGGGATGGTTAAGTACAACAGGCTGTGCCTGAGGAGCAAAGCTCAAGAATGGGGTTGGGGGAGGGTATAGTTGGCTGGACTGTCACCTTGTCTTCTGAAACCTTTATTGAGTCTCTTGACTTGTCCTTCCAGAACGTGGAGTACAACATATTTGAAGGCACCGAGTGCCACGGGGTGCCGACCGTGGTCATCAGCCAGGGCAGGGTGGTTCTGGAGGATGGGAACCTGTGTGTCACCCAGGGCTCCGGCCGCTTCGTTCCTCGGAAGACGTTCCCCGACTTCGTTTATAAAAGGATAAAGGCAAGAAACCGGGTAAGGAGAGTTTTATTTGCCGCGCCCCGGTACGCTCCTTGCGATCTCTGTGTTGTTGGGGTGGTGAGCCGCCTGCGGGTGGAGCTGGAGATGGAAATGAGAGCGTTATTAATGCTGCCTCTTTCTCAGCCTTGGAAATCTGTGACCGTGTCACATAAGTGCTTTGGGGAGGCTTGGCATGGTACCCGATAATGCCTCTGTCAGTAGTACACCAGCTCTGTTGCTGTTATTGCCATTATTTGCCTGTTATAAAGTCACGAAGCAAAGCTATGACTTCTAGCACATCTGGTTTGGTTTGTCCTGGGGTGGAAGGGAGGAATTCCTGCCCCTGCCCGTAGGAGGAAGTTCGTGGTGCTGCATTGCCAGGGTCTGCTCTGCGTCCGTCCGCGACTCACGGACGATGCAGTTCCTGGAAATACAGTAAGAGCAGCGCGCCAGCCTGCCCGCCCAGGGGGGAGGAAGAGCTGCAAATGTACTAAGAGCTTCTTGGCAGCCCTGCCCCTGTGCCGGGTGTTCTTGCAGACATTCTACGATGCATTATAGATGAAGGCAGAGCAGGAATCGTTAACCCCAAATTACCCACGGAGGCACCAGCGGCCCTGGCAGCTGCGGCAGGAGCCCCGGTGCCTGGGGTGCCTCTGGGTGCCTCCTGGGGTGCCCCAGAGACAGGGAGGGATGGGGATGGGACCCTGGCAGGTCCCTGCAGGATGGGGATGGGACTCTGGCAGGTCCCTGTAGATGGACATGGATGGGGCCCTGCTGGATCTCCGCCCAGCACCGCCCGGCACTGCGCAGCCATCTCTGCAGTGCTGGTGGTGGCCTCCTCCAAATCCCTGGCAGGTCCTGCACCCCCCTTCATGCACAGAGGAGTGTCAGGGTAAACGGGCCAGGCCCTTGGCTGAAACACAGGGTCCCCAGGCTCCTCCTTGGTGGTCAAGCTACATCTCCACGCGTGGTGGAAGCAGATACCCTGTGCTATGTTTTTTGTCACAAGTGCTGAAGTTTGCTGAACGGAAACCTTGACGCACAGCGGGCTGAAGTCCCTGCTCTGGTGGGGTGATAACCAGGTGTCAGCCCGGGTGGTGAAGGGGTGGTTTGGGGCACTTTGCATCCCCCCCCGGCCGCCTGCCCAGGCCAGCTCTCCATCCTCGATTTAACCACAAACAGAAGCTATGGTCGAGAAGAGGGCTGGAAAACATTGGGCAGGGTATTCTCTTCACAAGATGTGCAGCGTGACGAAGGCAAAGGTCATGTAAGAGGAGCATTTCTACCAGAAATGCTCTGTACATCTCAATAACCTTCCAGCCCATGCCTTTCTAATTTGAAACGCAGCGCTTGTCCTCTGCAGAACAAGTCCCTTGTGACCCTGGGGTTGTCAAAGGGCTGCCACTGCTTCTCCTGGCTGGAGAAACGGCGTCAAGCAAGCCTGTGATGAAATGTTGGGAACAAAGTCCTCGTGTCTTTGGCTGCCAGGGCAGCCGTGGGTGCCTGGGGCACGTGCCTGTGGGAGGACAGCACGTGATGACCCCTGTGTTGAGCCTGGTTCTCGTTCACCTTGGCCTAGACACAAGCCTCACACCTCTGCTTCTCCCCGCCTCGCAGCTGGCCGAAGTCCACGGCGTCCCCAGAGGGCTGTACGACGGGCCGGTGCACGAGGTCCTGGCGAGCGCCAAAGCCGTGGCCCCCACCTCGGCGTCGCGGATCACGCCCTGCGCCGGCAAAGCCCAGGCTCCGCCCGTCCGCAACCTCCATCAGTCGGGGTTCAGCTTGTCTGGTACGACACGGGACCCCGAGAGCCGGGGCTGGGGGCGAGGGGGAGGCTGGTTTGAGTGGATGTCACAAGGTGCTGGGGTTGCGTGAGAGGCTGGGCAGAGCTGAGGAACAGGAATGGAGCTCAGCCTCCTGCAGAATTCTGCCCAGGAGCTGTAGGGACCTCAGGAAGCCCATCCTCTGCCAGAAATTGCTGGTATCATGTTGGGGGTTTTCAGCTGGTTGAAGCCATATGGATCACGCTATTAATAAATACACAAGGTCCTGCATTTTATTATATAGAAACTGTTTATTTACAGGAGAGCCATTTATAGTGATAGGGCTTTGTCANAACCAAAATGATTCTATGGTTCTTAAAGTCCTGAAAGAAGCATTAAAAAATAAAGGCATTCAGACAAACAAAGCCTTTCCCAGCTGGACTATGATAACGAAACGTCCAAAGTGACAGATAATGACAGCATTAGTCTTTCCCCCAAGGGAACATTTAATCGTCTGTGCCTTGGGAGCTGCAGGACTGTCGCCCAGTGCTGACAGGACTCCCCGTGTCTGCTCTCTCTTCCCCAGGGTCGCAGGCAGATGACCACATTGCCAGGCGCACCGCTCAGAAGATCATGGCCCCGCCGGGTGGACGGTCCAACATCACCTCGCTGTCCTGATGGAGCAGCCCCGCGGGGCCCGTGCTCTCCCCTTGTGCCCCCGTGGGCACGCTCAGGTCCTGCTGGGGTCGGGTCCAGCTGGGAAGGGGCCGGTGGGTCGCCCTGAAGCTCGGGATGAAACGCGAGCGTTCCGTCAGCCGCCCCAGCCCCTTCGTATCGTAGGTAGAAACTAGAGTAACCCCGAGAGGTAGCGCTCCCGTCTCCATCTCTCCCAGTCTGTATCTCCTCAGTAGCTGCTCGGAAAGCCCTGACCCTGTGCATGCGGCACCCCGGCGTGCGCCCGGCGGCCAGCTCAGCCCTGCCAGGCCGAAAGCCAAGGCGCGTTCTGGCTGGAGTCCGCCTCTCTCGTAGCATCCACTGCCATTTGTAGTCGAAGGACTTGGAACCGGTAACCTCTGCGTGGTGTCCCACGGCAAGTCGGTCCCGTCCGCCTGCAGCATCCCTGCGCGGGTCCCCTGCCGCCTCGCTGCGCAGCCCTGGCCGTGCCCTGGCCCTGCGCCTGTGGGTGAGCGCGGCACGAGGGCCGCAGCGTGTCCGTCTGTCCCGGCAGCGGCCGCTGCTCGGCGGGCTGGGCGCAGGTGCCCCGCAGCCCGGGGCAGGGTGGGTGCCGGTGGCTGCGGGACGCTGAGCCGCGGCGGGCGGGCTGAAGGGCTGTAGTTTCTGCTAGGCTTGTTTTTTAAAGATTATTTATACATTTTTTTCAAGAACCGAGCGGGGTGAGTCTTACAGCTGCTAACTAGGATCGCTCGGAGGCCACTTGCCTATGACAAACTCTTTTCTAAAGGTTATTGCAGCCCGTTTGTTCTATTTAAAGGTACGTCCAGTGCAGGCGAACCTCTGTGCCCAAAGCTATGCATGTCCCTCTGGCCGCACGGCGCGCCCGCCGCTTGCTGATCCTCGCTTTGAATAAAGTTTGTTGGGAAGCAGAAGGTGATGGAAGTGGTTGATGTAGCAGAGCTGAGTTTCGTGTTCTCTTTGTCTGGGTGTTTACGCACCAGGGTTTGAAATCGGTTTGTGACGGGCGGGTGACGGTGACTGAGACGCGGCTTCTCCTCGGGCACTGTCGCGCTTCGGTCCCAGCTCCGTCTGCAGGCGGGGAACAAAAGAGCTGGGGAAGCGTGAGCGAGTTTCTGCTGTGTGGGTGCAGGCTGGGATCGCTCTGTGTGGCTGCTCTGCTCGCGCCAACCCAGGGGTTAAACGTGAGTGGCCGGGTTATTACCTGAACTCAACACTTCTACACCAGGAAGGGAATTTTTTGAGGGGCGTGGGGTTATTTTTGATTGTCTGATCTGACCTACGTCACATAGCTTTGTGCCACAACCTGTCGTAATTTCTGCATCAAAGGTATAAGGGAAGGCATTTGTTCATATATTTATATTCAGTTTTAAGCAAAATATTTAATTCCGTTTGCTGTTTTTCTGGTGTTTGGGGTTTTTTTTTCCTGCAACTATAGTGAGACTATTGAACATCTCTTTATTCTCTTTCTAAGCAGAGTTTTAAAGAGCTGGCAGTGGGAACTACATAAGGAATGGGAAAGAGAGAAGTTAGAGCCTCTTGGAAGTGAAGTGACCTGTGCCAGCTGCCCGGACACCCCTGGGGTGACGGGGATCCCCAGCTCAGCAGCCCTCAGCAAGGGCAGTTCTGTGAGCTCTGTCCTGGAAAGAGCCCTTTTCCAGCAGCTGGGTTTGTTGGCCCAGGGCACCCCAGGGTGGTGGGGACCCCGTCAGGAGCCAGAGGGGCCACCCCTGCTCCTGGCATCACCCCGCAGCAGTGGTTTGGGGTGGTCCTTCCGTGCCCTCGCCAGTGCAGAGCTCAGACTCCACAGTCCCTTCCCCTCCTGGGGGAGCTGCAGTCGGCACGGCCGCGCGGTCACCCCGTGCACAGAACAGGGCTGGGAGCATCTCGGGGGCTCTTCTGTGGGAGACACTAACCAGAGTCCCTGCAGAGCCGCCAGGAACCCAAACCACCCCGGGCACAAACACCGTCTGCGTCTGGCCCTAACTCCTTCGGACAGCTTTGCTGCGGGCTCCGGGTCAGGCTCACAAAGGAGACGCTTCGTGCCCTTGACCGAGGGCCTGTGCCCAGCTGGAGGAGCTGCGGAGGAGCCGAGCCCAGCACCCTTGTCTGGAGCGGGGCCGAGCCTCTCGACTCCCAGCAGTACCATTTAAAACCCAGTAGAATTCCAAGCCAACAGCTGCCCAGTCCAATCCGAACCAGAAGGGGCTGTGCAGCGGGTTGGCCTTAAACACACGAACATTTCCAGGCAGCAGAAAATCGCACGGCGCTAAACTGGAGCGTGAGGGGCACCTGCAGCCGAGGAGAGGGGGCAAAGGGTGGCCGGGGACTGCGGGGCCACAGCTGCCCCCGCCTCAGCAGCGCAGCAGCCACGGCAGAGAGCGGGGAGCGATTGCTGTGTGCAAACCCTCCCGACGCTGCCCTCGCCTCAGCAGCGCAGCAGCCGCGGCAGAGAGCGGGGAGCGATTGCTGTGTGCAAACCCTCCCGACGCTGCCCTCATCGCCCGGCAGGCAGACACCTCCCGCTTTCGGCTGCGAGCGAGCTCCTTTTCCTTCTCCTTAGCAGCTGGAAGAGCGCCAGGGTTTGGAGTCAGCCAGGGGAGAATGGTGATCTCTCTTTTTTTTTTTCTCAGTTGTTGCTAAGGATTCCAGGGCTGCCCAGCTGCCCGTGCTTGGCCAGCGAGCGGGAGCACGGGCAGCTGGAGGGAGCATGGCCAGGACAGCGGCTCGGGCTGTTCCGTTCCGCTGGGTGTCTGGCGTGGGCAGTGGATGAACTGGGGGGTGTTGGCTGGGCTCGGGGTGTTGGTCACTGCTCGGGCATCAGCTGGTGGGGGGCGGGCAATTGCACGGGGCATCACTTGGCCTCTTCTTGGAGTTTATCTCTCTTTTCATTATCTTCCTTTTCATTGCTATTATTATTATTATATTTTATTATTGTTGTTATTGTGTCATTATATTTTATTTTAGTTATTGAGCTATTGCTCTCTCAAACCAAGGCTGCTGTTTCTTTCTTCTTTCTTCCTTCTTCTTCTTCTTTCTTCCTTCTTCTTCTTCTTTCTTCCTTCTTCTTCTTCTTTCTTCCTTCTTCTTCTT
>WEIS01003835.1:25954-77065 GCA_013389965.1 Todus mexicanus | reverse complement strand
TTTTTTTTTTTTTTAACCTTAACAGCTGAGAAAGGCAAATGCTTAAGGGAGAAAGAACTATCCATTGTCTGGGGCGTCTGCTTCAGCTTCCTTTGTCAGGGAATTATAAGAGAGAGGTAAAGGGTCCTTTTTTTTTTTTTCTTTTTATGTATCTAGAAAAGAAAAAAATCAATTTTGCATTTAGTGGTGAAAAAGAAAATAGCGTGATGCTAGAGCAGGCAGCTCAGTCGTTCTCCATTTGCCTTTTCTCACTTCTCCCCCTTCCACTTCTCAGCTTCCCTCCATAAGGTAGTAGTCGGATAAAATTTTCAGTCAAGCCCATCAGTCATTCCTGAATCCATTCCAAGGTTCCCCCTCTGCCCCGACTCCTTCCACCTCCCCCTGCTCTCAACTCGGGCTATACTTGTCTAACAAATCATTTTTGTAGGACAAGCGACTGGCTCACGCGGAGATTGCACACATAACCCAGGCACCGCCGACAAACAGGCAGGGGAGAAAGAGCTTTAGTGGATTTTCCTGTCGCTCCTTTATTTGTAAAAACATTCCTGTTCTGGGGATGCCTCCTCCTCCGTGCTCTCCCCCAGCCACTCCAACCTCGAGCTGACCACACTGAGTTTTGCCTGAAGCTTCAGCGGAGCACAGACCATGTTGGGGATTACGGCACATAAAATTATCCTTTTATCAGTGCGTGGCGGCACGGTGGGATCCCTTCAGTGCGTGGCAGCCTCGCCCAGCCCCAGAAAAAACATCTTCTATGCTTTCTGCCTGGGTTTCTGGCCACGCATGCTCTTGCATGCAAGACAGGTGCCCCTGTCTCCCCCCTCCCCATCCCACCATACCCACGGATTTAGTGCTTCCTAAGGCTGGGGAGAAGGAGAATTACCTGGGGAATGACTGGTTTTCTTTGTTAGCAGTAGGACGCTCCCTTCATTGGGTTGGGGAGGGGGAGGACGGTTGTTAAACAACCTGCAGGGTTTTTTGGGGGGGCTACTGAGAGTCTGCTGGATCGCAGCCAAACCAGGGGGTGACACAAAGCTGCTCCCAGGAGAAGGCTGTGGCCACCCAGCGTTGGCCATCTCCTCCACCACGAGTGCCAACAAGAGCCCCATGGCAAAAGCTCTTGGCCACTTAGGCCAGCCGCTGCCTCCCGCAAGGAGAAGCACGGCTATTTTAAACAGCACCAGCTATTTAAAACCATTGTGCTAAAATAGCTTTGGACGTGCAGGAAAATGCCCAGGTGAAGCCTCTGGGAACTGCTGCTAATGGTGACGGTTCCCACACAAGGTATATTCAGAGGGGTTTTCTTGGCTATTGTTCTGGCAGCCATTTGAACCGATCCATTAAAATTCATGTTAAGATTTCGTAGTCAGAGGCCAAAGTCCTCTGAGATACCAAGTGATTCTGCGGCTAGAGTGGTGGAAGACCAAGGTTTAAGTCCCATACCTAATTAATTGGGATGAATTAGGTTCACTCTCTCCTGCTGATGGTTCTTCATTGACAATAAATTACCCTGCGCATTTTTTTCATTCAGTCACGCTAAGTTTCTCGTACACTATTCTTACTCCTTTGTCACTTTTATTGTAGCACTATCTTAGACACATAGTTGTAGGCACTTAATCAGTCGTGCTGAGCTCTTATGTCCCTTTGCAACTTGCTGCAACTCTGAAAAGAGATTCCTCCATGATGCAGAGTCTTCACTAGGAAATCTTGGGACTCTTTGCTTGTCTTTGTGTTTTCTAGTGCTGAAAGTGAAGGTATTTCACTGTGCCCTAGGCTCATTGCCAAACAAAAACCACTCCCTACTTTGCTTAGGTGTCAACTCCCCAAATATAGGGATAAACCAAATTCAAATGTCCTTTCTTCACACAAAAGTCACTCCAAATCCAGAGATTTCTCACACAGGGACATTTCTCCAGCCATAGCCCTCTAAAGGGTTAAAGCAATGGCACAGTTGTGGGTGAAGACGATGCTGCAGGTGTGAGTGCGCTAATTGGATAACTGAACAATAATGAGAGCAAGAACAGGCGATGGTGGAGAGGCGGGTTTGCAGCAGACTGAACAATCCTAAGTGCAAGATTCTGTGAACGATAATAAAACCACAATGACTTTTAGTGGCTCGATACTGTCCCACACCAAAGGTATGCAATTCCTACCGAGCTCAAGGAGAGTTAAGCCACCAGCGAGGCCAGTTCCATACCTCCCTCACTCGTTTGCCACATTTCTCTGCAAGTACCCAGATAGCGAATCTCCAGATCTGCAGCGGGTTCTGCCGACTAACGTCACCTTTGGGCTGTGAGTCCAACCCAAGCTCCAGCTGAGAAGAGACCTGCACATCAGGGCTGTGATGGAACAGCACATCCCAAGTTTTCAATCAAAGCCCAGGGGAATAAAAAAGTTTGCAGCTTGGCTCAGGTTTCAGTGCTAAGGAAAACAAAGGTAAATGTTATTAATTATTACAAGCGATGGGCAGCAATGCCAATGGTGGAGGGTAAAAATAAAATCCCCAGCTATGGTTCAGTCCAAGTTCCTTCCCCGAAGCCTGAGCGATGTAATTCAGCTCACGCGTGGTAACCACCAACGGTCCTCTGAGCTTTCAGCAAGCTATCAGAGAGGCAGGCGAATGCAAAGCAAGAGCTAGTGCTACGGCAACATCCCAACTTCAGCCAGAAAAAGGAAGAGAATAATGGTAACTTAGAACAAGAGGTTTCTTATTCTCAGTACGAGGCGCATGGGATCTGCTCACCTAGGGATTCAGTAGAGCCTCCAACTAACCTGTAAGTGGGAAAACATCTGCCAAGGGGCAGCCTGGGCCTTGTGATTCTGAACTGAACCCTCTCATCTTATGATTATAAAGCAATTTTTAACTCCTCCATTCTGCAGAGGCGGCCAACTTAGGTACACAGGTGAAATCATCCCGAGGCCCTGAGTCCTGAGGGGGGCTCTCACTATGAAATTACTGGGGTTTTCCCTCAGATGAGTATTAACTGGAACAATGCAGACCTCACACAGTATTTGTTTATTATAGCTTACAGGGAAAGGAGGATTGGAGACTTCTAAAGCAGGAATAGCAAAGGACTTCCAGTGGAATTAAAAATGTAAATGTATTTCTGATATCAGTTTCAGATTCCTTCCCCTCACCCCACTTCCTGAAAATTAGTGTATAAGCCTCTGCCACCAGATTTCCAAGATAGCTTCCTGCGATACGACTGGAGGCATATGCCATCAGCACCTGAATATTACTTTGTTGTTAGGGACCAGCCATATGTTTCCTATTTAAAAAAATTACTTTATATCACAGGAAGCCACTTTTTCTAGCAACAATAGCAGAGGTTCTTGTAACCGTTTCACCCATAGAGGGGAAAAAAGAAATATGAGTAACCACCAGCTACAGCAGCTTTATCAAAGTCACAAGTGTACCCTGTTTTTTGAGTCTTCATATTCAACAAATCTTGTGTTCTGATTAATTTATGCAGTGAAATGGTGCTATTGCAACAGCAGCCAGGGGAAATTAAAAGGCTTCAGGATATGAACAACATGTTGGAATAGTGTCAGCTTCCGCAGTCGCTGTGCCTGCTGCCTGAAACTACAGCTCAGCTTTACACAGCGACAGAAAACTTCAAATCCGACAGGACATTTGGCTCTTGGACAAGGGGACACCTCTTCATTTGGAGAACTGGGACCCACTTGACACTGAATTGCCAATATCACGCTAAAGAAAGTTTCTGGTACTACCTACGTCGAGTATCTGGAATGGAAGGCAGATGGGAGTGTGCCAAAATTATATTACATTTTTCATTTGAAAAGGAAACTTTCTTTCAAACAACATTATTTTCAAGGACAGTCATTTTCCTCCTGAAAAACATTCTGAGAACATTTCAATTGGATAGACGGGAGGTTGGGGAGCATCGTGGGTGAGGGAACAAAGCACCTCCCAGAGAAAGAGGGACCAAAACGCATCGCAATTACAGTTCAAAAGACACCAAGATGTCTTATTTCTGGAACCTAAATCATTTGGGGTTTCAACTACAATATTTAGTGTTTGATTTCTAGCAGGAACCAACGAAAAAGAGAGTCTTCCTCAGAAGCTCTTCTGGAAAAGCTCCACATCTCATTCCTCCTTTGCCAGCTGGCCAAGCATTCAGAAACATGGCACTAGGCAGCAGTTGCTTGTGGGTATTTATTTCCCTTAGATATTGAGGTAGACATTTGATGGGCCTCTTGACAGAAACGGAAGGTTTAAAAAGTCTTCTAAAAAAAAAGGTGACGATGATAAGGAAAGCTTCCCAAAGATGGAGGCTTCAATATTTCACTATTTCCAAGGTGTTCCGATAGTGGCGGGTACATCTCCCATCTAATTCACGAGATGAAAGGTAACAGAGTCTCCAGCTCTGCTTCGGGAGAAACAACTTGATCTCACTTTTCACTCAGTTCCAGCTGGGATTTTTCAGCCGCCAATGTCAGGAAGTTTCCAGCGAGACGCAGCAGAGTGCTAAAGCTGGTTCGGCATCGAATTTAGGTTGTCACAACATGTATTTGAATTTGAGTTGAAATTCTCACGATATTTTGAGGGAAAAAATGAAAATATATTACAAACTCTGCCTTGTGCTGCATACAAGGATTTTAGGTTTTAGATCCCAATCTAAATTTCTTCCTGAGGAGTTAAGTACTGCTCATGGCGTAAAACTCTGGCACACACCATCTATCCTGGGCTTGCCACACTGCAATTCATATTGTTCCTCTGAAATTGCCACAAATTCAGAGTCAGATTCCGAATGCACTTTCCCTCCAAGCTCTGGTTGAGCTTCTCTCAAGATATTTTGCTATTTACAGTCCTGGATGAAACCACACAACTCCCAAATGCGTGAAATTAGCAAACAAATATTTAGGGTTAAAAAAATAATAATTAAATATATATATATAGCAGCATTTTTCTGCCAAGTAGATATTTTGGACAAAGCTTCTGGTTGGCTGCGGGTGTGCGCGAAGTGGTTCAAGCTGCCATCTGCACCAGAGACAGTAATGGGATGTGATCGGAGCGCAGACACAACACGGCGAAGGCAGCTCTCCCTCGCTCGCGCTATTGTCTTTCAGCCTCTGGGAGCTCTGCCTGCATCTGGCAGAAAAGTTGATCAACTTGGGGTAGCTAATCAGGCTGCTGCAATTTCCGGCCCTTTCTTTCCCAGATTCCTCAGATCAAAGTTCAAGTCCCAGAATTATTATTCCCCGAATGCTTAATGAGCTCCAACCGAGGGACACCAAAGGCAAAGCTAAAACATTGACCGTGCACTTCATTGAGTTTGGCCAATGCGGCTAAAAACAAGAGTGTGGGATCCATAGCATGCAAAATCACAATATACAGATTTGTATTTTAATCCAATTAAGATTCCTGTGTGCAAGCGGGGACGGCAAAGGGCTTCAGTCACTTTGTAAAGAGGCGTCTGCTCTCCTCATTGCTTTCCCCATATTAAAATCGCGCAAAGGTAGAATTGGCCTCGTCGTCAATCATTTCTAAAGAGCTCTCTTTGGGGAGAATAGCAGAGCCCCACAAGCACAAAAGCTTCCTTGAAGACTAAAGTTCAGGATGTTGAAATGCAAAAGTCAGATTTTGCCAGGAGGCACAATTTCTGAAGCCAGATGATTCCACCTCAGATTAAGTTATTGAAGATCTCTGCATGCAGAAACATTTCTTTGTTCTGGCAAACACTCCCTGAGTTTCCTATTCACAAACGTGACCCCCAGGAAAGCCAGCCAAGACTCTTTTGCGTTATCAGGTCAGAATGTTCGGGGCCCAATTATTTTAATAGTTACAAAAAGCCTCCCGCCTCCCCACCCCAACAACGGTTCAGTACGCCAGTGAGAATAGTATTCAGGGACTTAACAAGTCACTCGCTCTAACATCTGGCACGTCTTTTTCGAGAAGACTAAACACATGGAGAGTCTTGCTGCAAAAGTCAATGGAAAGGAATGATAATTGCTCATTAGAATGCCTCCTCCACAGGTTATTTTTAACTTCCCCTACTCTTTCTAATCATGGTGCACGCATCAGATGATATTGAAAAGGGTCAGTGCATAGGTTTCTGCTCTCCAAAAACGCACTTATAACAAAGCCTTTTCATGAAGCTGAAGATTCTCAGGCTACACCAAAGGCACCTGTTCTGGTTTTAGACTGCAAGCAGGAGCCCAAACAAAACACTCCCCAAGCACCACAGAGGAGCCAGCAATCCAGATTGCAGGGCAAAGACACTGGCTATGACAATCGAGACCTTTATTTTAATCTGTGATGAAGACAATCCTGTTCCCTTTCCCTCAGCTTTAAGAATGCTGTTCATGGCAAGAATCAGAGATGCCCAAAGGCAAAGGCATTAGAAGACAGAAGACATGGAGAATAAGGACAGACTCCTAATATCAGGAGCCCGGTGTCAACAAAGCAATAAAGCAGACCACTAAGTGTCAGATGAAGCAAACCAGCTATTTATCTACTGTTGAAGGAAGAAAAAAATCTGTCTGTATTTCGCCTCATGTTTTCAAGACTCGGGGCAGCAGGTTCTATTGCCTTCTTAAAATCACTGTCACCAGAGCATACTCACGACGAGGGAGAGACAGCAAACTGGTCATGTCTGCACACTGTTCTTGAAAGGATGGACTGTGTTAGCCCAGCTTGGCAGGGATACCTTTACATCCCTAGCTGTGGCTCCTTTACATCCCTAACTCTGTCTCCTTTACATCCCTAACTGTGTCTCCTTTACATCCCTAGCTGTTTCTCCTCTGCCTTTCAGCCAGGGCAATGCAAAGACATCTCAGCTCGGCTCTGCCTAAATGAGTTCAGATCTTTTCGCTGCACCCATCACCATAGCATTCGAGCCTTTGTAAGTGACACAAAAACTATTTGCATGGGTCACCCCACTTCCTCTCAACCTAGTTTAAAGCAGACTTTTTTTCTTCTTTTTTTTTTTTTTTTTCCTAATGGGGGTTCAGCAGAGCATTAGGAAAAAGGGGAGATTCTTTGTGGTGTAACATCAAAGACTGCACACAAGGAATCTTGTTCTGAAGCCTCTCACCAGGAAAAGCCAAATGAATGAAAAGCTCACATCAGACAGCTCGAAGGCAGCAAATTCAACGGACCTAGAGGCACAAGGAAAGCTTAAATCCAACAGTTTACAGCCAAGACTCGGGAGGCTGTGTCCTTATTTAAGGCTTCTTAAAACAGCAAAAAGCTGTTTGAAGAGGAAGTGAAGGACATGCTGGTAATGGGCTGTAATTTGTTTGTTTATCTGTCTGGTTTTAATGAAGGAACCACAGAGCCTACTGGAGAATATTTGAGTTTCACTTCTGTCATTGTCCCAGCCATTCTCTAAAAGCCCTGCGACCACATCAAATAGCTGCCAGAGCTCCCTAGGAATGGGCCTTAAAACATGTTTCAGAGCACCGAGCCCTGGGGGAAGGCGGTGGCTGGACGCTCCTGGAATGCAAATCTTCTTTCAGCAACCAGACATGACCCTGACAGTAGCCGTGCAAGCATCCCTCGCGCCTCCTGCACCAACCTGCCCCCGGACCACCCTGGAAGGATAAATTGCAGGCAGAGGAATTGAGATCAGGCATAGAGAGCTTTTCAGCCTTGATAATTGGAGCGAAGCTGCCAACAAGCAGGCCACCTGCGCAGCAGCCGCGGCCGCTGGGATGTTGGACACCCTCCTCCTCCAGCTGGCCCACGTCTGCCAAAGCGCTTCACCTCCACCAAACAGCTGGCTGAGGCTGCGAGGAAACACTTGGGCCAAGAAGGCGGCAATGATTTGGAGGTGAAAGCCTGCAGCTCCCAGGACCAGTTCAGCTCTGAGCCATCTAGCGTCGGCTCCCAGCCCCCTGCCTCCGCAAAGGTGTGAAATCCGGACCACGCTCCCCTGGCAGTTTTCCTTTCACACTTGCGGCAAATCCCAGTTCCTTCCAGGAACACTCTCCTCACTAGCACCGGGTTTTGCTCAACACAGAAGTAAACCAGGGTGGCAAAGTACCCAGAAGAGGCCAAGACGAATTAACCCTCCCTTCTGGGTCAAGTTTTCCTCCAAGGCCATGCTGCCTTTTTGCAGCCACATCCACAGTGCAACACTGACCTCCTGTGGCTGCTGCTCCTTAGCCACGACCCATAGCAGGGAGCAGCAAGTTCTGCCCTTCTGCCTCCTTCTACCTGATTGTTTAGACTACCTGGGACAAAAAGAAGCTGAAAAACTCCCTCTATGCACATCCCTCTACTTGGTTTGTCTTCCATGGGTCTATCCCCGCGGAGAGGGTGAAGTAAAGCTTGCCTTTGCTCAACTCCCGGCATCAGTCCCTACCTTTTAGGAGATAAAACAGAGGGACGGAGGTATCTATTTCTGCAAAACCATGCTTGCAGTGTTCAGGGCCCTTGTGAAGTCACCTACAAACAGATGCATTCCACGCATAGCTCAGTGGCAATGTTAAAGCGATTTCTGGTTTCTTCTCATGGCTACCTAAGCTGAAGCAGAAACGGCATCTTGCCTGTGTCAGAAGAAGGTCTCGGGGAACAGGATCTACAGTCATTCCCATAGACACCGCTCTTCACAGCGATAGTGTGGCAAGGCAGCTCGTTTGAGTTTCTATGGCTGTCACAGCTACCAGGTGCTGAAACAACTTCCACAGGGTGTCTTCCCTGCCTGCAAGCTTATGCTTTTATACCACACGCAATATGAAAATCCTTTCTGGCAGACAACTGCAGATTGTCCATCGGTTTCCACCTGAGAAATCACACTGACTTGTCGTACAGCTCCAAGCTCACAGAACCAAGGAATCCCACGGTAAATTCAAGTGCTTTTAAAAGGTCACCGTGCTAAAGACTTCCAAAATCTAAGTCCTATTCAGAAGAATGTCTGGCCTGCACTCACCTATTACCTGCATTAGTTTCGCAAACAAGCTTATTCCTGAAGAGCTGCTTCTGGCTGGCACAACCACAGAACATAGAATCATAGAATCATAGAATCATAGAATAATTAAGGCTGGAAAAGACCTCTTAGATCATCGAGTCCAGCCTATGACCTACCACCACCACTCAGCTAAACCCTGCCACTAAGTGTGGCATCCAGTCTTTAACACATTGTGAGCAGGGAGAGCCTCTCAGCAGCAGATTAATATCCCCGTACAATGGTCCCAAGACACGTGACTCAACTCTCCGAAAGCCCAAGGCAAAGGCGGCTCTGGGATTACTTTGCAGGAGGAAGATGACAGCAGATGCCTCAGGTAATTTCTCCATTCTGGACCATGGTAATCCTGGCTACTCAAGCACAAGTAGGCAATGCCGGCTTCAGCCACGCTCACGGATACTTTCTGGGATGCTCAGCAGCACCCAGCCCTGTCCTGCCTGACTCTCATGCTCATGGAGCCGCTCAGAAACCTCAGCTTGGCTATCCACAGAGCTTACTATCTCCAGATATCACCAGACTCCTTTTGTTGTTGCTGTTCTTACTTTGTTTCAAGTATTTTAGGATCCTCTTTCGAACAGCCTGGCATTTAGAAGACTTTTATACTGAACAGCAGCCACACACCACTCAAAGACAAATCTTTGAGTGGTGTGTGGCTGCTGTTCAGCTGCCTCCTAGATGCAATGGGAAATAAGCAAGAACCAGTGTCTTACCAAGTTAAATTCTACCTGTTGGGTTGCTCTGGGTGACCCCAAAGCCTGACAAGATCCTGCAGACATGGCTTGGAAGCTGTACAGAGGGTACACTCAGATGATGGCAGTCATTTCCCATAGTAGAAGGACACATTCTCTACCGTGCCAGCATGAAGCGAGAGGGAACCAAGTACTGCTGCCCTTGCCAGAAGCAGTTAATCAGTTGGGTTTTGCCCCCGTGCAGAGCAGTGGCTCCTGCTGAGCTGAGAATTCTAAACCTACATTTTCACTTCCAGCCACCCCCAGCCTGCCCCTCATTTTGAACACTGGGTTGTAAATGATGCATAACCCTTCTGGGCCTTCTGCCTGGGCACAGAAACTTTCCCCTATCAAGGGAATTAAAAACTAGGTTAAACATACTTGTCATTCCAGTAAGTTCCTTAAAGCAGATGCAAAAAGAATGATTTTTTTTTTTTTTTTTTGGTCACTTCTCATTATAGTTTTATGACAAGATTCCCTGCAAAGGCTGGAGGTGTAAGATCACGGCAGACAGGGGCTCGCAGCAGCTCATCCAGATAAGCACCTCCATGTGTTTAACAGGTTTGTTCTCCAACACCTATCGGCCCTTCAAGGATTTATTGGGGTAAAGCCATGAAAGCCACGTAAAAGACTAAACTGATGGTGTACGTGAGCACACAACCACTACCCTGGATGTTCAATCCTTAACTGAGCACATTGTGGCTTCATCATCCACAAGGAAAACTGGATGGTAATACCCACGCTTGGGTATGAAGCATCCCAAAGTACAGAAGACCAGGTCACCACCTGGGGCACCTTCTCTGCCAGTTCCACATTATTTAAAGACAAGTTAGAAGCGTTCAGAAGGTTCTTTTTTGAAGCCCTGCTCTAAACACACGGTATACATGTCATCGATGCACAATTAACCGCATGTGCGCAGCGACGGAGACGTCGGCAGAAGAAATGTACGTCTAAAGGAAAAGAAAAGCAAAGAGACATGCCGTGACATGTTATCATTAGGGAGTCATAATTTCCTTCCTGTAGTCATACAACAGCTGTCACTAACATCTTGAACACAGACCATGTATTAGAATACCATAGCAAATGCCTTTTCAGGCAAAAGAAAGAGAGGGCATGTTAACTGGGTGAATAGCAGGAAGAATATTTTGACAGCTTGAATGCATTAACCTCCCCGTAGAACGCCCACAACCTTTGCTAGAACTTGGCTTGGTAGACACCTTCCACATGCTGGGTGAGGAGCGAGGGACTCCAGCAGCTCTATCGCAGGCACATCCAGAAACCTCTGCTGTCCAGGAGCCTGTTTTGGTCAGCAGGGCAGAAGTATTCACCCACCATCACCCCTGGGGTCCATCTTTCCATCGCCACCCTCCCAGCTTTGCGCTTCTAGCTCCGATTCAAAGGGCCAAAGTGGACGTCTGAAAAAGGGTGTCCTGTCTTGTAGACAGGGAATAACAGCACAGGTTGACCTTACATAGGAGGAGATATCCTCCACCCCTATTTTCAAGAGGAGGGAAGGCATTTTGTTACCTTCTAGCAATCACTGCTAACCAACACAGAGGTCCTGCCAAAGATGCTATAGCTGCAATTTCAAACCTGAAGTAATCCAACCTAAGCAACTAGATTTCTTACGGTTTCTGCCTCAATCTTTAAACTTCTGAGAAAGCCACACACCACTCTCTCCACCAGGAATCCACCTTCTCTTGGTGATACTATGGCAGCCAATGCATTTTGAGAGCACATTCTCCTCAGGTGGATGAGGTCCTCAAGGGTTACCGTGATAAGGCCATGTCTGGGCACCTGGAATGTTTGCCATCAGTAGTTTATCTAAGGCAGACTGATTATGAAAGGTTCCAGTGCAGCTTTTCCAGGAGCGGTATTTCTCATTACAGGCAGGCTGCAACAACTCATCAATCTTGGGCAAAAAGATAATTAATCAGCACCCAGAGCCATTTTTGCAAACACAAAGCCTGGTTGAAACAAACCAAAATAGGAGGGGGGGGGAGGGGGGAAATCCATGACAGAGCTGTTGGCACTTGCCAACTCTTCTTGATTAAACTTATTTTCACCTCCAGGTGCATACACAGGATGAGTTTTGTTAATTAAACCTGCCAGTCAACTCATTATGCATTCAATTAAAAAAGCCTGATGCCTTGATTCCGTGCAGCTGGCGGGCTGCGCGGTGACAGGCCACGTTGTTATCGTGCACGAGTCCTAATGGAGACGGTAGAAGAGATGCTCCAAAATACAGCTAAGTGCAATATTTGCTAATTGGACACCCTCTTGGTGTTTTGTCTTTTGGTTTTGGGGGGTTTTTTTATTATTATTTTTTTGAGGCTATAACGGATGGGGTTGTTTATCAGACGTACAGCCTGGCTGCGTGAAGTGAAAGTCGAGGCAGAGAGCGAGAGAGTGTATTCATCTCATTTGGAAACCCAGATAGATGCTCAGAATATTCATGATAGACTCTGGCAAGGTTAAGAGACGAGGAGAGTGGCACCTAGATGCCATGGTGATGAATGCCGTGTGAATAGATTAGACAGAGGCCCTGAAGCTTCTATAAAATCGTGGGGTTTTAATTTAGATGAAAGATAGCCTTTATTCTTAAGGCATCACAGTGAGCGTCGGCAGATCTGGATGCACACCCTGGCTCAGCTACAAACTCCCTACGTGACCTTGAACAAATCCCAGAGGACCACGCTTTAAGGGTATCTACAGTTGTATCTTTCCAGTGGCAATCCTTAGCCACCTCTGTGCTCCTCAGCCCTCCACCAGTAACTGAAGGCTATTGCTCCTGCTGCGCCTACCACTCTCTGCACTATTTATGTTCACCTTCCTAAGAACACACCATATCGCGTTATATACTGCAAGAAAACCTCTTTTAGATCCCCAATCTCAAGTGACAGACAGAACGAAAACCTGTAACATCTGTGACAAGAGAATTTGTGGTTGCACGCAACAGTTTTACGGTTACCTCACACTGACATTTCTAAGTCTGCTTCGTGCTGGCCACAAATATGAGGAAGGACCTACAACAGGCAACAGAGGAGATTCATCTGCTGTGCTCTGAGGCAGAGAATTGATTTCTTTTCCACTGTTCCTGTTGTTTTCCTCAAGTTTGCAGGCTTTCGATAGGAGCTGCTTGTAGAGACAAGAGGGGTACTACTCCAGTGCTATGAGTTAACGACATCTCTCCACTCACAACACGCTCCTGTTCTTGTGATAAACTGGGGACTTTATTTAATGTGAATAAACCATCAATGGAAAGACCTTAGGACAATGGCAAAATAGCACTGATTTCCTCTTTTTGTTTTTATTTTCTTGGTAGTGCTTTGTGATTGTGACTTCTCATGTCTTTACTGCAGCTCTTAGAAATGTTTGTTATTGGGTATTTTGTGAGTGATGAGGAATGAACCAGACAATCTGTGGGGCCCTCAAAACTACACCTCTGTCCTCTGTAAGTGTGAGGAACTGAACTTTGACCAAGAAGATCCCGTGAGCCTTCTATGTTTAATCAGACCGTGAGATGGAGAGGGTTTTGTTATTATCATCACAACCTTCTTTGCTGTCTGATTCCACGCCTCCTGCAACCGCTGGACGCAGTGGCCCAGATTCACTTGGGTGTCTAAGGACAAAAAAGACACACCAAACATTTGGTAAATCCCAATCTCTAGTGACCTGAATCCCATTGTCTACCAACATAGGAGAATTGGTCCAAACCCAGAACAACTGTTCCAGACTCCAGCTAAATGCAAATCAACAGTCAAGCCTCTCTTCCCTTGTGGAATTTTTTTTTCCCTGTTAGCAGCTGTGTCCCGATCGTCCAAACTAGCACAGCAATTTGTGGTTGGCAGTAGCTATTGCAGCTGGTCTGAATTCTTTATTACAACTTTCCTTGAGAAATCAATCTGTGTTCTGACCCAGACTTGGACTGGAGTCTTTCACATCCCCAGGTGAGAACTTGGCCCACTGAGCCAGCAGCTGCTCTGTTCGAGGAAGTTTTCTAAAAATGATGGCTTAGCTTCACCTCTGGATGGAAGGAAGTGATAAAACCTCAGGCTTTTTTAAGCAACGTGCCATTCTTGAACTCCAGCCAACCGTAGATGTCTATCACCTTTTCCAATAGATGACGGTTTGCAATTCCACCCACGTGTGAACAGTTTAGTAACACTTCCTAATGCATAGAGAGCAGCGGCTACTGCTGCACAGTCTTAAGATAGGGCAAAATTTTCCACCCCTCCTCAAACTTGATCATGCACCTAAGATCAATAGCCCGTCTAGTCCGAGTACCCTGTGTAAGCCTGGTGCTGGGGAAGAATATAGGAGCAGGATATGTAAGGAGAGACCTTTCCATGCTTTGGCCAGCCTTGGATGCAGGCACATCAGGGGTTTTCTCAGACAGAGGTTACACCAGGTTAAAACTAAACTTGCCACCTCAAAGGAAAATCAAAGCGAATATAAAATAAAAATAACAGATAGTTATGGAGCAAAACTAGAGCTGGCTAGATTCAGATTAGACGTTAGGAAGAAGTTCTTCCCCATTAGGGTGGTGAGACACTGGCCCAGGTTGCCCAGGGAGGTGGGGGAAGCCCCATCCCTGGAAGCCTTTAAGGCCAGGCTGGATGGGGCTCTGAGCAACCTGTTCTAGTGGGAGGTGTCCCTGCCCATGGCAGGGGGGGTGGAACTGGATGAGCTTTGAGCTCCCTCCCAACCCCGACATTTCTATAATTCTATGATTCTATGACAGTCCAAAAGAAGTTGCAAAGCCTTTCCCCATCCCATCAGTGTAATTGCTGCTGTCCTCTATTCGAATTCATTTGCAAGGATAAAAAAAGAAAAAGAAAATTACTGGTCTACAAGTAATTGCTTTCTTCCTCTGACCTAGAAAATAATAATAGTTTGCATTTCTATAGCTCCTTCCACTCGGAGATCTCAAAGCACTTTGCAATCGCTTATTAATCATTGCGATCAGATTCCTGCAAGGTAGGCAACCACAGTGCAAAGTATTTTGTACCTGCCTGGAGATGCGCTGAAAACACATGGCGCAGTCATAAATAAGCGTATAGAACGTCTAACAGAGTCCCTCTCACCAAGCAACAAACTGTACAACAACAAACAGCATGACGGGAGGTGAATGTCCACCCTTAGCGCAGGTCACTGTCAGCAAATTACTCCTTTCTAAAGATGAGGAGGTGGTGACTTAAGCAGCGAGGACGGATTAACATAACCAGAACAACTTCAGAGTCACTACATTTTATGTGGCGAGTCCTCATTTCTCCAGCTCTTTCCTAGCTGGGACAGTTCTTACCCTTACGGTATGCTGTGTGCCTGAAAGAAGACTACCTCTTTTCACTTACTAGAGTAAATGAAATCAGAATTGTCCCCTTACCCTTTTTATCCAAGAACTGCAATAATAATTTACATCTATTAAATGAAGATTCAGTCTCTATAAGGTAGGAACTATTCCCACTTGGTGGAATCAAGAGATAAAGAATCAGCCACTGTACATAATACTACAGCCCCTACATGCTCTGTGAGGCCCTTTAGCACAAACGGACCTCTCAGGCCCAGGAGTTAAATGTGTTAACAAAATTTATTGCAGGAAATATCCTCCTCTCTACTAAGTTCTGGAAATGACTTCTCCCTCCTGGCAGAGCTGCCGTACAATTCACGTCTTGGCACCACTCCGGGGCTGGCCCTGCCAGGGGTTTTCTGAAGCACAGGACTGTTAGAGCTTCATAGTGAAGCTTGGAGGATATCAGGGAGGTAGAGGAAGATGGGGAGGAGCCTTCAGGTCTAGGATGTCAGTTCCATAATGATATTGAAAAATAACAAATCACATTGAGCTCAAATAGGGTATTTCAGACATGAGACGCACTTACAGCATCACCAAGAAAGCAAGGTTAATTTTGCGACAGCATTTTCAGACTTGACCCTGGATCCAAGGGAATTTGCTTAACAATTAAGAAAACTATTTAATTCTTATTTATTCTCAGAAAATGCCAAGAATAGCCTCATTGCACACTGAAGAGTCCCCTTGCACCATTTAAATCTGCAACATGAATAAGTCCTCAGCATTAGTTTTTTAAAGGAGGGACCTTTTCCATGTGAGAAATAGCTGTTCAGGAGAAGGGATGAGGAAGGGGACAGACCTCTCCGACCCGTCACACAAGGGAGAGCAACATGTGAAACTGATACTAAAACAGCTACCCCATCAGAGCTGCCTCTGGTGGACGTGACCAACTTGTCCCCTCTCCTTTCTGTCCCTCACCACAGACTCCTGGGACTTACTGGCTCCTTCTCGACAAGCCACATGCTCGCAGTAAGTACGTGAGACGGTCACATCATGCGTGACCTCTACCAAGGCCAAGGGAGCACCAGTATCCAGCTGCGCTCCTGTCAAAGTCAGGCAGAGTTCAGCACCACAGGAAGGCTGGCACACACCCTGCTGGGTCAAACAGCCAGTCTCTCGGCCAAAAAACAGGGCTCGGCTTCATGGTCTCAATTCTCATCCTCCCCACAAGCAGGAGGGCAGGGAAAAACCTAAAATACATTTTCCATGTCTACAGAAAGTCCCTGTCTTCCCCACCTTGTCTCGCTTTTCGATCTGAGGCACCACAAAGCCTTATTTTTCCAAGAGCAGAACACGTACAGATGTTGCACACATCAGAGTCTCCACCCTGACAAGGTCACAGCCGGAGCCCCCAACCACTTGTCATTCGAACACTCTTGATTTAAAAATCCACCCAAGAGAACTCTTCCTCTGAACCATATTGGGTTTCAGATAAACACATTTTCTATTCTCTATGTTTTGTTTTGCTCTTTCCCAGTTCCGAATACCCATCCTTTTAAACCCACACCCTCACTGAGAAAATCTTGACATTTTCCAAGCCGCTCTTTTTGTAATCTCATTCTGAAAAAAAATAAAATAAAAATAAATGTGCCCTATTCACTCCCCACTTCCTTTCAATAACTAATGCTTGAGCTCTTTCTCTGTGTGCAAACCAACTCGGTGTGTATTTAACATGCACAAGCATTGCCAGAAGGCAAAACTAAAATCAGGGATTGAGAGCTGCTGCTTTAGACAAGTTGGATGCTGGGATTAAAATGCTACTCCATCTCCAGGCTCAATACGCAGTGTACCCACTAGATGGGGCAAAAAGCTGTATATATTGACTTTGAAAAGCAAAAAGCTCTTCCAGGTGCTCCTTTCCCTAGTGTCACCAGGCCAAGGAGACTAGGGAGAAGGTCAGGGCAGAAAGAGCCCTGGGTGACAAACCGCTGCAGGCTGGAGCAGCTCGGCACCCTGGCTATGTTCCCACATTCCCCACATATACGCTGACTTGCTAGGCCTGAATTACTACAGCTAAGAATTGAGTAAGCCAGGCAAACCTTGCCTCCAGGTCAAAGCTGTCACTTAGGAAGGGGATGAAATCCCTGTATCAATTACACTATAGCTCCAAACCCCACCAGCCCAGCCCAGTAGCTTGTTCAGCATCCAGAAGCTAAGGCTCGGCCCATATCCTGGCAATTCCTGGAGCGAACATTAGATCCCAGTCTGTACGTAACAAAATCAAGGCAGTATTTGCTATAACCACACACTACAAATGAGCTTCCTCACCGCCACAGACTCCTCCCCAACAGAAAGGTCATCAACCCACACCCAGGATTACCAGGTGATCAATGAAATTTTCCCACCTCAAAAGGCTTCTTTTCTTCTTTAATGAGACCAGGTTACAAGAAATGGAACAGAACCTGGCGAAGCTCCACAAACAGAACCTCAGTTGGAGTTACTGTGAACTTGCACTCTCTGAAGCCAGGACGATTTGCTTCACCAGAACAGTTGCTGTGTCCCTGGAGCTCTTTTTCTAGCCCAGCTCTGGGCTCCGCGGGGCGCCCGACTCCACAGCTCTTGCTCTACCAAACACCTGTGCAAAACCTGGCACCGAACTGAACTTTTTGCATCCTTCCAACTTCCTTCGTGCCTTCGCCCCGCTCCTGCAGTGACTCAGCACTTCCAACAGACTTCTTGGAAACCACCCGTTGGCACAGAGAGGCCTGATTCAGCATCCGAAACGGACCGAGGCAACTCGCTGTAATCCTGTACGTCTCACTATCGAAACGCAACTGCTCCTGGTCAGAAGTACGCTAACAATCTAACAGGGATAGGATTAAAGCAGGGAGTGAGAGATCCTCAGTCCAGACTCAGTGTGTCTAACGAACAAGCTGAATGCTACTCCCAGACTTGATCAGAGAACGTATGAATGAAGCCAGTTAATTTAGTTTGCCTTGCCCGTGGCTCAGACTGGCTTGGGTGTCTTATTTCTACGCTGAAAGCTCTCGGGTACCTCCAAGGACGACAATTTGCCGCTAACAAGACGCAACCCTTTCTCCACCACTACCAAAGCACCTTGCTCTGAGAGACAGCATGCGGCTCACAAGCCCATTCTAGCTGAATATCCTAATGCAGACCCATTAAAGGTCTCACGTCATGTCTGAAAACCTCATCCTCAATCACTCGCTTGGCCCGCAGATACTGTATCTCGATTGGTTTCCCCCTCCCCCTCTTGGTTTTGTGATAAATAATTGCCAGGCTTTCAAGGAGGAGGATAAATGGAAACAAGTCATTTGAGGCCTGCATTAAAATCAAGTGCTCTCATCTCTCTTTACCTGACCTGCTGGAAACTTCCTCTTCGGCGCTGCTCCAAATCAATAGCTGAGAGCAGCGTGGGGCCTGCTAAATAGCATCAGGCAAACTTACTTTGTATGGGGAGGGTAGAAAGAAACTCCATTTTTCAATACCCCGAGGAAACTTTTGCCTAACAAGTAACTGCATCTCACCACAGAGGCAAAGCTTCGGCAGAGCTACTCCCAACTCTTTTGAAGAC
Source organism: Todus mexicanus (assembly GCA_013389965.1). NCBI lineage: Eukaryota > Metazoa > Chordata > Aves > Coraciiformes > Todidae > Todus > Todus mexicanus. The sequence goes on along the minus strand of WEIS01003835.1, from coordinate 58,519 downwards.
ATGGCAGGAAAAATATTTCTATACAATATTCAGTGTTAGAAGTCCCTTTCAGCACAGTTAAGGGAGGGAAGCTGATCCCAACTCATATGTCTGCCTTCCTTATGGTGTCAAATCCAGAGCTGAGGGAGGAAGACAGGCATCTGTCTGTATATACCATAAGGATGCCTGATCTTGTACGCTCCATCTGCTATAAAACTACATGTTTGGGTTTGTTGGGGGTTTCTGCTTTGTCAAAAAAGTCCCCAAATATTGTGCAGAACGCAGTAAAATCTTTCAGCAACAAAGCAGAGCTTCCACGTGTGCCATGGGAGCTCCCCGCTTCGAAATACCTCTCTGGGAGTATCGGCGGTCTGAGATTTTAACCTCTGGCAAATAGTTTAGGAAACAGCAAAACCAGGGAAAATCCAGCAAAAACAAGGAAGAAAGCTGCTATCAGTCGCGCTGTAATTAAGTAGCTCCAATCTTGCTCTTCATCCCGGTAAGAAAGAATTTACTGGAGTCATTGTAGCTCTGGGGGTTTTAATACTACGTGATTTTTCTTTACAGAAAAAAGAAAAGAAAAAAAAAAAAAGATGTGTTGGAACACAACTGCTGATAGAAAAGCTCATCGCTTCATCTCTTGGCTAAAAAAAGTCAGGGTACACAATCATACCTCACACTTCAGCACTGTGGGACCAGCCTCTGGTTTTGCCATTGTTTACAGGCTGGTTTAAACTCCACAGCCTGGAGTGTGAAAGGACAGGCAGGACTTTGCCCTCTTGGGAGAAATTGCTGTTCCCTTACATGGACTTTTTCTTTCAGTCAAAAGTCAAAATGTCAGTGTCCCAGGGCAACTCCTCTTCTCGTGACCTCAGCCATATGGTATCCGAGAATTATCTCACGCTATATTCAGCGCACAAAACCAGGGCTCCCGCCTCAGGAAACAAAAAAAAATCAGCGGTGGCATGGGGGGTTATTCGGTGATTGAAGCAGCTCTTAGAGGAAAATCTAAGAAGGATAGACAAAGCTGCTCAGCATTCAGCATGTCACAGGCAGGCAGACAGGAGACACAGTAATATCAGCAAACACAAGAGGGAAGTGCAGCACCAAAATCCAGTCAGCTGCAGGGAAAAGAGCAACAGGCTTCAGCTGCAGCTTCAAGGTTTGTGCTCACTCGCCGGGGCACAATGGCATAGAAGAGATGGGTCAGTTCATGCCACAGCCTTTTCCCCCCTCCCCTCGTACTGATGATGCCTGGATTCATTCATAATTATATTTACTTTACAAGGCTTCAAGGAGGCCATTTTAGTGACCAACGTTGCAAGCTCCTGCCGAGCTCATGATGCGCTGCAGCCACAGTCTCCAGCTACATAAGCAAATGCACTTAAGCCAAGGTTAAATTCAATTGCACTGAATGAAGGTACATTGGTAGTTATCCATGTTTAGGCTTGGCTAAATTCAACTGTTTTGTCATCTACTCTTTGACAGAACGCCTCTAAAAAGGACAATGTTACTAGAACCTAGAGCAGGAATCTGAATCCAGCCACTTAGGACTTTGTGCTTGGTATTTTGGAGGTGAATTTGGAAAATCCTACCAGGTTTAATGGAAATAATGAGCTTTCAGACTGTACTTTGAACATAGCCGCAACAATTCTCCATCTTAACAATGCTACAGAAAGATTCAAAAACCCTTTATCAAACAAAACCTTTATTATTATTATTATCATTATTATTATTATCATCATTATTATTATTACTATTTTTAGATTGTAAAGGGGATTTCAGCAGGATCCCTTTGCATTTCCAGGAAACCCAAAGGATCCCTGCACTCTAGGAACTCTAGCAGCTCTCTGAAGACCCTTTCTCAGAGATTCAAGTCTCTCGTGCTTCATTACCACATTTTCACTGAAGCAGCACATCTGTCCAGGCACAGCAGTGAAGGGACAGGCCCTGATAAGTTTGCGGGGGCTGAAAACTCCTGAGCAGCAGCCAGCGGTGCCTCTGGTGCGTGTTCCTCAGCAGCCCCTCAGCAATCCCTGCCCCAGGCTCCTGACCTGGCCACCAAGTCCTAGTGCAATCACATCTCCAACTCCTACTCCGTCCCATTTCTAAGCAGGTCTGCGCCTCACTGAGCATGCAGCAATTGTCAGACCCTGCACCAGGGACTATCTCTTTTATTAGGCAGCACCTTGGAGCTCAGTTGTAATTATTCTGGGGTTAGTTTAGCTCTGCTTAACAGCAAGGATTTCTGCAGGGCCACGGGCCATCTACACAGGTCCGGATGAAACAGGAGTCCAGTTCAGGAGAAGGAAGCTCAAAGCGTTCATCCAGACCTTGTGTTCTTTAAAATGAGATGTATACAGCGTGGAAATGTTCCCCAGAGTCAAACAGAATGAGAAACAGATGGAGAATTATTTGCAAACAGGAACTCTTTTCTTTCCCTATTTGCTTGCCTTATTTTGTTTACCGCTCAAAATCCTAACAAGAAACACAAGTAGACTGTGAGCTACTTCGTACTAGCAGAGCTGGATAAACACAACCACAAAGCAACACAGTTATTTTTAGGGGGTATGTTGAGGAAGGCATCAGGTCTTACCTTGGATCCCGGTCCAGCTAATGCATGGACCCAATTTTGTTACTAGGAGTACAATGAGGCTACACTGAGCAGTGACATTAAACATGTTGACACTTCTAGGACTGTGGCCTTCACCAGGAAATCTTCATCACTCTTTTTGCAGATGACAATAGGAAGGTTTATGCTTAGTATTATTAGCAGACATTAGAGTTTTGACTAAGTGTATTTAATTTGCTGCACCATTCAGTCTAGTAAAGATAGTGGCAGCTGAAATCAAAGCACGACGTAAGTTTATGCCCCGAGTATTGAACGTGACTTTTGAGTAAACGGTTGCAAAGGGTTACACGTGGAGCCACATACGGCGGAATTGAATTTACAGAGAACAGGCTTTATCCTTTAGCCATTCATACAATGAAGATTGAAATATGAAATAAATTGCAAACACTTGCAGCTGAAGCAGGATGTTGGATGATGTTCCTTCATACTGAAATTACAGCTTTAAGCTCCTCTCAAGCTACATAAGTGTGTGTGTATATGTATATAATGGACATAAACGTACATGTAAAACAATTATCTTCTATCATAAAAAGATGCGCATTACTAAAGTGCTGTTCTACAGATAAAATTCTTACAATAACCATTAAAAACTGGTCTCTTACACTTCCAAGCATGTTCGATGACTGCATTAGAAACATCTTTTCAGATTTTCCTTGTCTTTATTATTCCCACTTTATTGCAGCCTGATTATTTCTATTTCAATGAACTTGGTGAAACTTGATTAATCATTTTCCCTTTTGCTCAGGAGCACTTTCCCTCCTTTCTGCACTCAAAGGCTGCATCCAACGAGAGGAGAGTTAAAAACAAAAATAACTGAAGAAAAGGAGAGAAGGAATGAAAGCAATTCTTAGTGCCCCTGCACTGCTTTTAGTTTGTTACTGCCTGTCTCGGAGACTAAACCAAACCACCAATCTTTGAATATCTTCAACCAATCCTACAAAAGAATTAGGAAGATTTCAAGCGACCATAAACATCCTTTTCCCCCTTTCTTTTCAATATCTTATCAACCAAATGCATTTCTTCTCAAAGCGATCCTACAAGGGCCTCGTTCACAATCCAGGAATGCAGCTAAACAAATTGCAACAGAAAACAATAACTGCGACAAAAGCAAAAGTCAAAAGGAAAGGCCTTTGCAGCAAATGCTGCAGACTTCGTGCAACCTCCTTCGGATCAGCATATTTGACTGTGTGTGGGAGTTGGGGAAATCCCAGCAGCTTTCTATTGTATCTCGCTATTTCTTGGCTCCTTCCCAAGCAAATAAATAATCATCGTCATAAACTGGATTCATAGAAATGGAGCAGAAACAGACATGGAAGCCAACAGATAAGACAGCCAACGCTCAAGATGTTTCTTCCACATGGGCTTGGAGTTGGGAGTCTGTTCATCTTTTGTCCGCTCAACTCTCCTTCCCCTTACAGAGGCTGCAGGGAGCAAACCACAGCGGGAGCTACCTAACTGTGCTCCTCAAGCCCAACGGCAGCAGATTTCATATGATATGCTAATTTATCAGTGAAAAATTGAAAATCCCACCTACGTCACCGGACAGAGGCTGCCAGCATTTTTCCTAGCACCCCGTATGTGCGCTTCCCCTGGTCACCTGCGCTGCTGCGGCTGCAAGGAGAATTAAAAGGAAGATTTGCTGCATGCAGCTATTTGCTGAATATAGGAAAGAACTCAGCAGTGCACAGGTTAGGAGAGGGTAAACTCCGTCTTTGCAAAGCCTCAGCTACTCACTACTCCTACATCCGTGGGTTGTTCGGTTTTAAATGACCCATGAAAGGCCGTTCTGCTAAGGCTGCCAAATGAAGCTGCCATCCCTCCCGGCAGGCAAGCTCTGCTCTCACATACCCTGAGTATCCTCACTCCGTGGGGCTGCTGAACTGAGAGAACTGGGCTCCGGAGGAGCAGAGCTGGTGCAATAATTCATATCCTAGGCAAATCCAGCGAGTAAGCCAAGGGTCCTTCCTCACGCAGAATCCCCTGTTGCCTTCTAACCAAAAATAGCTCAAAGCATTGAAAAATACATATGCTATTTCATTTTTCTTTTACATTGAGAACTGGCCTGGAAAGTTAGGCAAGCTGCGCTAGATATCATCTCCTGCCCCCGGTTCTCAAAGTGAAATACCTGAAGGACACTTTGCCTCTTGGCTCATCCCTGATAGTCCTGCTCCCCTCCGCAGCTCTACGCACAAATGAAGGCATTAGGATGAAATTAAAGTAGGGTGGTGGGTTTATTTTTATATCATGAGGAAAATACACGCCAAATTTGAAGGAAATCCAAGCTAGAAAAGCAAATTCTCCAGTGCCTGTGGCCAGCTTGGATCCTCCAGGCGCAAGCCCCAGCTGCTCTTTGGATGAAGCCAATAGTGCTGTGACCAGCCCTGGGCCCAAATCCACCCACACCTCCCTGTCTACAGCGGAGTTTGGAGTTACAGCCTCACAACAATAAAAGTTGGAGATGGAGAAAAAAATCCCTGCGTCCTTAGGGAGCGCTCTGCAGCCCTAATGAGTCCTCCCAAATCTCACAGCAGAGGTTTGAGGTGAGATAGATACGATGAAGGGTGAGAAAGTCATTTCACAGCCTTCGGGACAAAATAGAGAATCCTGTTCTCCTCTAAACCAGCTGCTCTTTCTATTTTTAAATACTCTGGAGGGACTCAAAGATTGTGGTGATGAGAGAAGAGGAGGCTCGTGTAAGTACCTAGGCAGATGGATGCTTAGCAAAGGAAGGAAACTCCCCGCAGATAAATGCTCATTCCAGCTCAATTATCGAAGTCCAAACAAGTAAAATATCTGGAGAAAGGTGTTTTAGGCTTTAAGACTAAGCTGCTCTCAGGAATGTTGTTCTTCCACTTTCACCAAGGCTCACAGTTGCTCCAAACATGCTCAGATGGGTGTTGGAACACAAAGCCCGAGTAGCAGTCACGAAATGCTGCCCACAGAGGCATCAGAAAAGGGGCTGAAGCTTACTGAAGTTTCTTTGGCCTTAGCTTCGTAAAAACCCTGACTAATAATTTTGACTCGATTTGCATGCTGTTCTGAACCAAGCGTGAGGCAGCTGTTGGGTTTTGCTCAGTGATAAATCACCATTGCCTGACATTTGGAAACTCAGGAGACAATTAAAAAAAAATATATAAAAAAAAAGGAGAGGGGGAAAGTGCTGAGGGTGGGCTAAATTTTATTTCTAATTATTGAGCGCATTGAGGTGCTCAGCCCTGAAGGCATGCTGAACACCACTTCAACATGCAGGCAAATAATCGAAGGGTGGACCTGCCAAAGCAAGAAAAGGGGTAAGGCTGTAGCCCTCCAGGAGCTGCCAATGGGTCTGAAGCTGCCGCGTGGAACATCGACGTATCTAAGGTGACTTAAGTGTGTGAGTCATGGCAAGAGCAGGCTCAAAGTCTAGGACATCGTGACCTTGCCATGTCCTTCATTGCTCAGCTTTTACTCCGTGCTTGCCTTGTTACAGACTTCTAATCTCTTTCCCTTCTCTAAGGGTGAGAGGGAGAAGGGACAATCTTTCCCTTGCTGCTCCTACAAAGGAGGTGCTCTCCCAGGAGGAGCCCACCATCCTGTCCCTGTCCCTCCCTCCCCCCTGGGGCAACTCAATTGGGAATAATTCAAAAGCTGAGGCTCGAACAAGGACCTTCTGAAAGCATCTAAACCCTTTTTTAAGGGAGGGAAGCTAGGAAGGAGGAAGGCAAAAGCCCTGCTCTGTTTCCTGCTGTTGTGCTGTTTATTTCTGAGTATTTCCATTGTTAGAAAATCCTTTGCATGCAAACGTGAGGAGGTAGCATCAGGCTGGGAAGACGGCTAAATTTGGATCAAATTCCTTAGGAGCTTGACCTTTTCCTATTGAAGTATCTAGCAGCACTCCCACTCACTGTCCAGTGAATTTTTACACACCCTACCCTGGGGAGTTAGTTGCAGCAATTCATGCAACCAACAAAACTTCCATATTATAACTTCTACAATGCGGGTATTTCATTTTTTTTAATTGATCACATGAATCTGTCACAGCCAGAGGCAAGAGATTCTCATCTGGGCAAAGTCCCTGGAAGCTCCTTCCATAGCAAATTACATTTTTATTGTTATTTCCTGATTGAGTAATACAGCTGGAGAGGAGAAAAAAAAAAAGCCATGCATGAGTGAAGCACATCGAGGGAAGTCGAAACACGACAATCCTCGTGGATTTCTGTTGGCTACAAATCCCTGTACATTGATCCGATCCTCATGGAAATTGCCCCCAGTGTTGGTTTGGGAGATGGGAGGGTGGCATCAGCATTCAGTTGGGATTTTCAACTTCTGGACCCCTAGGTCCAGGACTAGCTGTATCCTTTTGGTGCTCCCAGCATGGCCAGGTAGGAGTTCATCAGTGACTAACAATTCTGGGAGCTCTCAAAATACATGTCTTAGTGCAAATACTGTTATTAATAAACCATAACTCTCCTCCTCCATTCAAATGGAATCGATCGGGTGCCTGATCCTGATTTCACAGTTGCAAAATGCCTAACACGGCCAAAATCCATGACTAAACACTTCTTGGTTTCACCCACTGCCTTTGATGAAGTTCTTGCCAATTACTAGGAGGGGTAAATGAAAGAACCAGTGCCCCAGAGACATCAAAGTGGTTAAAAGTGACTTCCAGAAATGAACAAGCAGCGCTTTGTGCAAAGACTTTCTGGAGCTTTAATTTTCACGGCGCTTGTTAGTTCAGGCAGCGTGAGGATGACTTGGTGGGGTGGGCACAGAGCCCTCCTCAGCATCGCCCTTGCTCACCTCGCTTTTAGATAAAGCGACAGAAAATAAACTCGCTCGAGAGGGGAATGGGTGGATGGTTGGGAAGGGATTTTTTTTCCCCATCTCTGGATTCACTGATATAACCCAGTGGAAATGAGCTGTTTGTTTTCCCTCATGCTAATAACTGTAGTGACAGATTTGTCATTGCCAACACTGCTTCCCTTCCCCAACATTAGCTGCCGTACTTGAAAAAAAAAATAAAAATACAAATAATGCCTCCTAACGGTTTTTATCTATTTGCAGGGTTGCAATTTCATGCTGTTCTTCGCAGGCCTCGAGTTGGGCCTGCTCTGGGAAGGTCAGCAATGGTTCCAAACTACAACAGGGGAGGTTTAGACTGGATATTAGGAAAAACATGTTTATAGAAAGAGTAGTCAGCTCCTGGAATAGGCTGCCCAGGGAGGGGGTTGGATCACCATCACTGGACATGTCTAAAGGGCGTTTAGATGTGGTGTTGGGGGAGATGATTTGGGGATGAATTTTGCAGAGTAGGGTTGAGGGTTGGACTTGATGATCCCAAGGGTCTTTTCCAACCTCAAAGATTCTATGATTCTACTTGNACTTTCCAAACCCGCCTGGATGCGTTCCTGTGTGGCCTGCCCTGGGTGATCCTGCTCTGGCAGAGGGGTTGGACTCGATTGAAGTGTTTAAAGGGCGTAGAGATGAGGTGCTTGGCGGTACGTCTTAGAGGTGATAAAGATTAGAGGTCAAGATTGGACTTAAAGATCTTTTACATCTTTTCCAGCCTAGGTGATACTGTGACACTGTGATGCTGGGGGGATACCAGGGGATGTGGGGGTGATGCCGGTCTTAGGGGTGATAAAGATTAAAGGTTGGACTGGATGATCTTACAGGTCTTTTCCAACCTCGGTGATACTGGGATGCTGAGGTGATGCTGGGGGGATGCTGGGGGGATGCCAAGGGGATACCGGAGGATGCTGGGGGGATGCTGGTCTTAGGGGTGATAAAGATTAGAGTTAAAAGTTGCACTGGATGATCTTCTAGGTCTTTTCTAACCTAGGTGATACTGGGATACTGTGATGCCGAGGGGACACTGGGGGGATACCAGAGGGTGCTGGGGGGATGCTGGGGATATACCAGGGGATGCTGGTCTTAGGGATGATAAAGATTAGAGTTAAAAGTTGCACTGGATGATCTCCTAGGTCTTTTCCAACCTGGGTGATACTGGGATACTTCTGCTTTTTTAAAAAAATAAATAAAAATAAACCCAAAGCCAAGTCTTTCCTTTCGCCCAGCTCCTCCAGCTCCGAGCATCCCCCCCTCAGCGGCTCAGCAGCTGCAAGGCTCGGAGGGTTTGAGGGGGGTGGCCACACGGTGGGGCCGGGGCTGCCCCCGCCCGCCCCGGGGGCGGCTCTAAGCGTGGGGGCGGCGGCTGCTGCTCGCTGCGGGGCTGAGCTGGGCTGAGCCGAGCTGAGCCGAGCCGAGCTGGGCTGGGCTGGGCTGGGAGAGGAGCGGAGGAGGGGAGGGCCGTGTCCCTGCCCCGGCCGGGGCGCTGCGGGTTTGCATGGCCCTGCGGGGGCGGCGATGGCTGCGTGATGGCCCAGCGCGGGGCGCTCGCCATGGCTGCCAAAGAGGAGCTCTACAGCAAAGTCATCCCCCGGCGGAACCGCCAGCACCGAGGGGGGACCATCAAACATGGCTCGTCGCTGGAGATCCTCCTGTCAATGGGCTTCCCCAAAGCCCGGGCGTAAGTGGCCGCACGGCTCCTTTTCCCTTCCCCCCATCTTGTTGGGTTTTTTTTCCCCCCCTTTCCTTCCCTTCCCTCCCTCCCCCCGGCGGCTCTTTGGCGTTTGGCGGCGGCGAGAAGAGAGCGGCGCCTTTTTTGCTTGGCTTGCTCCAGAGCTCCAGCCCGGCCCGAGCGGCGGCGGAGCCCCCAAAGCCCCGGGGAGAGCGGCGAGGTGGGGCCGGAGCTGCCCCGGGGATGCTGCAGGGGCCGAGGGCTGCGCTCCAAGAGATGCCGGGGATGTTCTCCCGGAGCTTCCCGGGGATGCTCTCCTGGAGCTGCCTGGGATTGCTGGAGGGGCCGAGGGATGCACTCCTGGAGCGACCCGGAGATGCTCTCTCGGAGCATCCCGGAGCTTCCCGGGAATGCTGGAGGGGCGAGGGATGCTCTCCTGGAGCTTTCCCCGGAGGATGCTCTCTCGGAGCTTCTCGGAGCATCCCAGAGATGCTTTCCTGGAGCTTCCCGGGAATGTTCTCCCGGAGCTTCCCGGGGATGCGGTACGGGCCGAGGGATACACTCCTGAAGCTTTCCCGGGGATGCTCTCTCGGAGTTTCTAAGGGATGCTGTAAGACCCGAAGGATGCTCTGGGTCTCCTCTGCAGCCAGACAGAAGCAGAGAGAGGCAGGAGGTGCCGGAGGGGCTGCAGGTGCTGTCCCAAGGGTTGTCCCAACCCGTCCCCACCAGGTACTGAAGGGTCTCGGTGCTGCCCCAGCAGCTCCCCCAGCACCACCCGGCTCGGGCATCGCTGGAAAGTTTGGGGTTTTTTCACCCCTAGCTGATATCAGAGCCCATCGTGCCTGTGCTTTGAAATTAAGGAGTCCTTGGCGCAGTTGCTCTGGCTAAACTCGGTCACCCGGGAGGTTTTCTTTAATCCGTGTACAAGTCAACCAAAAAGGAACGGAGCCATGGAAGAAAATTCCCGTAGCCCAAAGTGGTAGGTTTTTTCTTGCCCGATATAGCAATGCCCCGGTGTAATCTCCCTGCATGTGCTTGTGCTTTAAATTAATTAGGCAGCAACCTAATGATAACTTCATAATGACTCTTCCTGGTTTTAAACGGAGTGACTCCTGAAGTGGGACCGCTCGCTTCAGGATGCAAATGCAACCAGCGGGGATATGAATGCTTTCTTTGGTCTGCTTAAGTTCCTTCTGTTGTCGGTACCGATCAGAACTCAGCGTTTTTTGCAGCCTGTCTCTGTGCGGGGTTGTTTTTATCAATATACACGCGTGCAGTTTTAAGGACAAATGTCATCTGTGGGTTCATGATATTGCTGTGGATCCAGTGGCACATGCAGAAAAACTCAGGTGTGTTTTCCGTTGTCCTCCTTAACGCTCCATTTGTCTGTCAGTGATCTAGAGTTACCTCGTGAAATCTAGGTACGGCATTTGTATACAACGGATGCAAATGGAGATAGTAGGAGGCCGGTGACTTCATGCTCTGCTCCTTTCGGAATAGCAGATGGGGATTTTCCAGGGTAGCTAGAGAAAAAAACAGCTTGAGACTCTGAGTGAAACTAAAGATTACCTGGACAGCAGTGGCAGCGAGGCTGCCCTGGTCCCACCTAACCAGTAGCCGAGGAACTCTTGTCTATGCTGCACATTCTTGCCCAAGAAAACTCATAACATTTAACAAAAATAGACCCAAAGCATCCATCGTACAAGACAGGGAAGGTTAAACACAGAGAGCAAGTCAGAGAAAAGGGTAAGAGAGCACATATTGCAAATATAAGCAGCCAGACAGGTAGAACTGTCTTGATTTTAAATTCAAGATATGGCACTGTAACCCTGCGTGACAGCTCAGCTGTGTGCTGGGAGGGGGCCACTCTCCCGAATAAAGTAGCAATTAGTGCCCCTATGCCAGCCTGCTGGGGAAACTACAAATAATTCACCGTTACAATCTGGATAAGAAGCAAAATGGAAATAAAACGGAGCAACTGAGTAGTGCCGCCCCGGGTACGCTGTGGAACGGCACGCAGGTTGGGAAGCGTGAGAGAGAGGTCTGCATGGCAGAAGGACGTTCCCCAAAGCTCACTCCTGCTTCCCAGGAGCTGCTCTTTAGTTCTGCAAGTGTCAGTGAAAAAGATTACCGAGTTGCCAAGGAGGTAAAACCACCCCCTCCTAGAGATGGTATTGAGGAAAAGGCCTGAGAGGAAAATCCTTTCGAGTCTTCTCCCCAAACTCTCCAACCCGTTTTCTACCCCAATGCTTTTAAAAGTTGCATGTCGGAATTGAAAATCCTCCAAAACATCCTCAAGAGCACAAAGTTCAAATTCTAGTTTGAGAAAAAAAAATAAAAAAATCATGCTTTGTTTTCATTCTGGGGACACATGTAGAATCATAGAGTGGTTTGGGTTGGAAGGGACCTCTAAAGGTCATCGAGTCCAACCTTCCGTGTGCAGTAATATATAAATATATAAAATCTAAAATGTTCCGTGAGTTTCTGCAGACAGCTCTGAATTCAAGCCCCAGCCCTCAGGTACTGTTTCAGAAGAGATCCGGACCTAGAAAAATGCAGATCATTCTCTGGCCCCTGTCATTACTCAAACGAGATAACTCGCTGCCCGTACACAGAACACTTAAAATTACAGGCATCCTGCTTTTTCAGTTGCCACGCTCTGAGTGATAAGCAAAAGAGGTAAGTGCTGCTCCTGACACAGGAGGCAAAGCTTTCCAAAACTGAACTGATGCTCTTCCCATCATCTCAGCCTGAAAAAAAGGGGGACCATCTGATGGGATGTTCTTCAAAGAATCATCGAATCATAGAATAATTAGGGGTGGATAAGACCTCTGAGATCATCGAGTCCAGCCTAGGCCCTACCACCACCACTCAGCTGAACCCTGCCACTAAGTGTGGCATCCAGTCTGGCCTTAAACCCCTCCAGGGACGGGGACTCCACCACCTCCCTGGGCAGCCCATCCCAGGGTTTTATCCTCCTTTCTGTGAGGAAGAGCTTCCGAATATCCAACCTAACCCCCCCCGGTGCAGCTTCAGGCCGTGCCCTCTCGTCCTTCCCATCATCTCAGCCTGCAAAAAAGGGGGACCATCTTCTATAGACGGGTCTGTAACGTCGGTTCCATGTGTAACGCTGTGCTCCTGGAACTGCTAACCCTGGACGTAGCTGCAAACCCTCCCCCCGCCTCATAAAAATGGGATAGGCAGGAATATCGTACAGTTTGCCATGAATCAACTTCACTGCTTCCCCTGCGCCGCACATTTCCTCCTTCCTCCCTCCCACAAAAGACCACCTGGGTTTGAGTCTGTGCTCATGGGCATGAAGAGGAGTTAATTCACAAAGCTGCGCCACATTTCCCCTGGTCGTGAATAGAACTGAGCCAGGCTGATTCTGATTTCGTTTCTCCGTAACTATGAGAATTTCGGGTGTATTAAGAGTTCCATTATTTTCAAAGAAAAGAAGCTCGGATCCAGTTTACAAACAGTAAAATCTTCTTTTGTGTTTTGAAAATATTTTCTAGGCTGCTAAAACATGTTTTGCCTAGTAACAGACTTAGCAACATAGTGGTATTTCAGCACAGAAAGGCTGCAAAGTCTCTCATTCCTCCAGGGTTTGAGCTGGATTTGGGAAAATACTGCACGGAGGGGAGAAAAAATAAGCGCTGCAGATAATCTTTTGAATTTGAAGTGGTTTCTGTTCCTTCAGGGTATTAGCTTTCTGCAAATACTCTTGGTCAAAATTCATCCTACTACAACGGACCAGCCCAAAACGTAGGCAGCCCCTAAGTCTCACTTGAGCCCAAGCTTTAGAAGGGTTTTCATGATTTACAGGGACTTGTGCCGGCTCAGGGTGTGGAGGGAAAGCCCATCAAACCCAAGTGAAGAAGCCGATAGATAGAAATGTTTCTCAAAGCAACAGTTTAGGACTAGACTACATTGCAAGTGGATTTCCAAGTTTGCTCCAGCGCTGGAGGAAATTTGCTGCTATCAAATAGAAAATCCAGGTGTTGTAGCTGCAAGGGCTCAGAAGCAGAAGCTTCCCCCGATGCTCTGTCTATGCTCATCATTCAAGTTTCAGGCTTGGATAGAGCTGCTCGCTGAGCTGTGCAGTAGAGAAACTGTCTAACCAAAGCACTTCCATTTCCAGTACTGCACATAAGCCATCGGGCCAATGGGGATTTTTAAGTAGGAGCTTCATAGGAAGTGTTTGAGACCTGTTTACACCTAGTGAAAGAGGCAGAACTTGCTGGAGGTGCACCTTTTGGCACATCAGTCGGACCAGACCTGCCTTCCCCGCTGCTCCCCCTTCCTTTCTACGTTTAAGCCTGTGTAAGCTTTTGTCAGAAGTTGGGAGACATGCAGCTCTTTGCCCACGCCGGGCTTTAACAGATGAGGTTCTGCCTTGTAACTGGAGCAACAAGAGCGAGAGCAATTAGCTGGTCTAGTTCATGTACTGCAATTCCGAGGTTCAGCACTGAGGCCTCTGAACAATTTTGTACATCTGTGCTGGAAGGGATCCAACAGGTCTGCGCCGCGCAGGGGAGCGCGGATCCTGTGATTGACTTAGCAGCTGCCGGGAAGGTGCACTGGAGAAAGGCTCGAGCAAATGTACATTTGAGACTGAGTCCCATGACTGCTCTGCATATGGGTTGGGTTTTTTTCCCTTGGCTTTGTTGTAGATTTCTACTGTGGGACCAAGAGCTGATTACTGCTCTATTCAGACTGCTACATGCCACTGGCTCCGCTGCGTTTGGTTTGGGGGAGATCTCTATCAGACCGCTCCTTAAAGATCTGAAGTGCTAAAACATAGAGGGCTCTTCATTTCCACTGTATAGTCTGCAAACTGAGCTGCAGAGGAGCTTAGATGTATACACCAATAGTTAGGCTGGCACTTGCACCTAAATCTGGAGGCTTTCACTCCATTAGCTTCATCACAAGACTTGGATATCTGGGCTAAATATAACACCTAGTTCCATGACACTGTATAAAATTTTCAAATGGAGAGGGACCTTCTCTTACCAGAGGCTGAAGAAGCCGTTGCTACGATAAGATCATATTTTAAACTGGTTCTGGCAGCAGTAGGACTTCCACGTTACCTCACCGATTCAAGATGCTGTACACATAACTGCCATTAATCACATCTGGCAGTTGGGACGAGTGGAACAATCAGGTATTGAGGCCTGCTATCGACAAAGAGAACGTTTCTGCCACAAATGGCCAGAAAAGGGTTCGTGGACAGAGCATCACTGCAGAAAGGTGGCTCACGGGAGAGCCAAGGGCAGCGAGTCATGGCAATACTTGCTGCCTGAGAGCTAGCCGCCCAGCAAGCAAGTTTGCATATGTTCAGGGGAGAAGAAAAAAAAAGCAAACACCTTCATAGTGCCTTTACACACCATCCTTTACTGGGATCTGATACTTCAATGTCTAAGTAGTATCACCACAGGCAGTGAGTTCCTGATTCAGTAGCAAGTCAGCCAGAAAACAGCAATCCCTTGGTGTCTGAGATGTGTTTTTCAGGGCTATTTAACTTTCTAGCTATCTAACTCTCTAACGCTAAGAGATGTCAGAAAGTTTTCCAGCCGGTCCCTTTTGTTTTGGTCTTAAAATACCACGGTGACAAGAAAACATTTGCTTGTGCTTCTGTTTCTCTGATAACTTTTATGTCTTGGAGCAGAGATCCTAAACTAGATCCTACCCTCTACACTAGGGAGGAGAAGAGCTTCAGAAAGCACAACTCAGACCCCACAAGTCACCGACAGATCTTGAAAAATTACTCTGTGCCTTGTGTCAAAACCCCAAGCAGTTAATACCTTGATCCTCAGTATGCAATCCCTTTCAAGCTACGGATCGGTTGCAAGTGATAAAGATACCAGTGTTATCTTTGCCTTGTCGGTCCCTTTTTCTCTCTCACTTCACACACCTGATACTGCTGTCAGGAGCCAGTTTAAATTTACCGATGAGATTCTCAAGACAAAGACTCTCCTAGAGAAGCTCACGATTTCAGATACCCAACGTGGATGGTTTGAATGGAGCCCTGTTTGTGTAAGATACTGATTATTCTTCTTCCTTGGAGGCTTGGTGGCAGTGGCAGCCTGTTGGCCTGTTGCTGCAGAATTTTGCAAGTGCTTTCTTAGAAAACCCACTGGCCTTTTACCCCTAGACTACCACTGCCACTTTGCTATGCAAGACCCCGTGTTCAAAGGCTGCTGCCAGCCCTTGGGACCTCCTGAATAAATACCCTGCAGAAGTCGAGTAGGGGGGGTTAATTCCACTCACTGGAAGATCATCAGCAAAAGTTCCCAAAAAAGAATAACAGATTTGGTGCTTGTAAATGGCAAGTGCTAACCCTGCTGGCTCCTGATGAGACTTGCATTTTTAAGTCACCTTTGAAAGTCTCTCTCAGACTCCTCAGTCTCGCTCGCGCTTCAAAATGTTGCCCTCGGTTTTAACCGGGGCTTATAGTGGATTCCCAGCATGTGCTCTGCAATTGCAAAGAGAATAGAGACATCCGTGTGTGTGTCTGTACCGCACCAGTCTAATTATCCTCAACAAGCAGAGTCATCAAAGAGCTGTAGTTCAGCAGCTGACAGCGTTTTGGATTCCATCACCAAGACTCGCTGCGGGCTTTGTGCATTACAATGGGGTGCGCCGCGGCGCCTGTGTCTTACTCAGCCCCTGGATAAACAGACCTGAGAAGAATAGACCTTGGCTTTGCTTGGCATTATTCTGCCCCCACCGTAGCCTACGCTGCCCGGTCGTGCACAAAGACTGAATCTAGACAGCAGCATAACGTGGAGGGGAGTGAAACAACGGCAAGAAATAATAGGATGTGTTGAGGGAATTGCTAAAGTCACGGCGACAAAGCGGCTGACAACCTACATAAGCGGTGTCTTGGACATCTTTGTACCTCTTGTCTGTGTTCATAAGACAGGCGCTGCCCTCTCAAATCCACTCTCCGTATTTCTCCTGACGCTTTGACAAGTCCCAGCAGCAAAAGGCACTTTTTAAGGTACTCCTGAATACCCCCAACTCATGGTACGCAGCTAGAGGTGTCCATCTCGCACATCTAGCAGGAGCCAGTGCTCCTTCGTGCCCTGGGAAGCCTCAGCCTTCCCGTTTTTCACATGGATTCCCAGAAGAATAAAGCTGGGCACAGAGTGCAGGCTTGCACGTGCAGATATGACAATATCCTGACAGGGATTTGCCAGGACCCAAGTGGTTTCTGTCACCCACCAAGCAGAAGCATAAAACTGAATCAGAAGGCAAGCAATTATAAACTGAAACCTGGAGTGAGTGACAGGAGATGTGCTTGATGTCTTTGCTTTCCCCTAGACACCAAGTCCTTGAGACTGAAGTCTCCTGTCATTGCCAGCACAAATACCTTGCAGGCCGGTCCCTGTCAGCAGGAGATTAGCAGGAAAATGTTCGCGAAAGGTTACGCACGTGGCTGAGCAAACTGCAGCCCTGAGTAAATATTGGGATATCTGTCTGGAAAAGCAGAGGCAGACCCTAAGACAGGCAACTCCGATAAACACCCCTGCCTTCCCTAGCCTGACATCAAAAGAGGGTTTAACCATATTTCCCTCACACCCAGCACCCCCCTGCTATTATCAAATGCGAGGCAAGCGCCGCTTTTCCCCTTCCACGTAGCATTAGCTCAGCTCCGCGGTTCACGATCGCGCAGAATTCATCGCTCGTGGTTGGTGCCTGTGAAATAATTACCGCTGTAGAGGTGGGTGTGTTTCAGGGAGATTTTTCATCTCCTGATTTGTAAAAATGAGTATTTTCTCTCTCCCCTACCTAATGAACTACGGCGAGTTCTTACACGCCACAGTCCTCATTAACGGCCTGATTCAGCAAAGCCCTTGAGCACGTGCTTCTCCTGAATGGCTGAGAGCAAGATATTCGATATATTTTTACTGAGCACGAAGTGTGTGTGGGGGAAGGGGATGTGTTAAATGGCATTGAAAATACCTGAAATAGATAACGCGGGGCTGTTTTGCTTCTGAGCTGCTCCTCGGTTTATTGAGAGCGACTGAATCTTTCTGAGAGCGATTGAATCATTTTATTGAGAATGACTGAATCATTTTATTGAGAGTGACTGAATCAGCTTCCTGACGCAAATTTCAAGCCCCGAGTTTGTGCTGACACGAAACTGGTATGGTTTTTCCCTTGTATGGCACCAGTGAGTAGAAACCTGGGGTTTATGCACCACAGTCCTGTTGTGCAAACACAAGAGGACAACATCCCCCCCTGCCTCGAGAGCAGACAATCTAAATAGGAGCCAGAAAGAGCAAATGTCTCTAGAGGGAAGGATGGGGAGATGCCACATGAGGCAGCAGACAGTATCATCTCCTGCTGCCAGGCAGTGATCCCAGCCTTGCCTCCAAAATCCTTTGCTCCCAGTCGTTACCCGTAGTTACGGCGCCTTAGATTGAGGGGTGAGATTCACAGCTGCAGGAGAATGGCACTGTTATGAGCAGCTCGTTGGAAATCAGTATCATTCCTGATTTGCAGACAGAGAAATGCGAAATGAGACAATACATCAAGCTGCTTGATGCCAGAGAGGGCACCTTAATTAACATTTGCCATCCGCTCGAGACGAAAGGCTCTTCAGAATTGCAGCCTGTAAATGGTGTCAATGATGTCCTGCTCCCTCCTTCTACTATTATATTGAATTTATTCTTCACAATCGATATTTCTTTCTGAGAGGAGCTGCCAAGTCCTAGCAAGTGTCAAATCACAATATATTACCCATGGATAAGTTGCAGTCAGTTCTCCCAGACACCGTTCAAAGGAAACTCAAACTAAGCAAGTCTTGGATCTGGTTCACATTCACATTAGTCCACGGGCAACAGAAACAAGTCCTGGAGTAAATTTAACTTACAGCCGCACCTTACAAGACATGTTTATATTCCCTTTACAGCCTCTTTAACCCCTTCCCATGACATAGCTGTATCATAAATGCGTTCATGTTCTAAAAGATAAAGCCTTCTGGTGGCATAAATCAGCCCAGCATCATTGACTTTGTTGGGACGATACTAATACACACCAGCTGAGGATCTCCTCCAGAAATAACCCAACTTTCATTGCTCTGGAAGCTTCTTTAAGAGAGGATTTATCTCTCTATGAAGACCCTGACTTTGGGGGTCAGTGCACCTTTTCTGCCTTCTGCCACTTCCATCCTCATCAGGATCAACAGATTTGAAACCCGTGGGAATTCTAACGGTGTGTTGGAAGTGTGTGGGGTGATTGGGGTTTTGCTTGATTCCCACATACCTACCAACATTTTACAGCCACCCTTGACACAGCGTTTAACTCCTCAGAAAGTGCATCGCACGGAGAGGAATTTCTGGCAGTGCATCACCCCTAGGATTTCGGCCTAGGCTCTGTCTTAGCCACTCTCGCGCCCAAGAACTGCTTCTCACCAGGCTTCTTACAATCATAGAATTATAGAATAATTAAGGCTGGAAAAGACCTCTGAGAACATCGAGTCCAGCCTATGACCTACCACCACCACTCAGCTAAACCCTGCCACTAAGTGTGGCATCCAGTCTGGCCTTAAACCCCTCCAGGGACGGTGACTCCACCACCTCCCTGGGCAGCCCATCCCAGGGTTTTATCCCCCTTTCTGTGAGGAAGAGCTTCCGAATATCCAACCTAACCCTCCCCTAGTGCAGCTTCAGGCCGGGCCCTCTCGTCCTGTCACAAATTGCCTGAGAGAAGAGCCCATCCCCCTCCTGCCTACACCTTCCCTTCAGGGTGTTGGAGAGAGTGAGAAGGTCCCCCCTGAGTCTTCTCCAGGCTGAACAACCCCAGCTCCCTCAGCCTCTCTTCGCAAGATTCTTGCGTGAGTCAGCCTAACCAAGGGTACCAGGCAGCCTGCTGTGATCCTTTTCATGTTCTCCTAGGAAACTCCTGTGACCAACTACTGATTTCTTTGCTTGCTCTTGCTGTTTAGATGGGCCCATCTGCTGCAAAATGGGCTTGAAAAGGGTAGAGCCAAGGCTGCCCAGCCAAAAATGCGACGCCAGGCAGGAAATGGGAGTTGATTCACCAAAAGAGACAGTGAAACCCGCCTGCTTTTCTGTGTCTGGAAACCAAGCCCTTTTCAGAGGTCCAAAATGGATTACCTGGAGTCAGCAATCACTTTGGGAAATCTTGACTAACTGATGTTCAGTCTCTCTGCAAATTAAACACCTCCCAACAAGCATGAAAGTGTTATAAGGTATTTGCCTGAGGACGCAGAGTCTCTTGCAGTACTGGTTTTAGATCTCGGTGATTTGGATTTGCCATCAGGCCCTAAATAATACCAAAATACACTCTTATGTGGCAATTAGATACTGTTCGAGGCATCCACCTCAACTTTCCACATACCAAATACTCTTTCAGCTTTGCTGCAGCATATCCCCGAGTCTTACAGGACCTTTGATGTGACTTTCGTTTCAGTAATAGACACAAAATTTTGTGGTTTCATAGGTCGGTTCTAAGTAATGGTGAGGAAGGAATCCTTTTTCCGTGCTGCTTTGGTTTTCCCCTTACTTGCAACACCTTAGCTTTCAGCGTCAGGAACACTCGCTCAGTTTATTTGCGGAGCATCTTTCTAATCACAAAAGTATTTGAAGCAGTTGAACCATTTCGAGGAGATTACGCAAATGGGATTGAATGTTGGGACTCGATAATCGTCCCTTTGCTTCAAGGTACGTGTCAAAAAAGAGGTAAATTCTTAGCTGGAATGAAAATTCCTGAAAACTACGGCTTTGGGGGGCGTTTTTGTTGTTATCGGTGTGAAACCAGGGGGTGAATCCTAGCAGCATCCCATCTACACCCTGCAAGGTCTGGGCAGAGCTGTTTCCACTGCTGAAGGGTGGTTTAAGGTACTCCTAGTGTACAAACATCCCTGCGGCTTTCGAAGTTTAAGGCAAAGTCAAGCTTTGCAGCAGCACGTTAGGCAGCGGGAACGTCATCCTTTGAACAGCGTGCTGAGGAACCACACAGGTTTCCACAGGCTCCCCATGTTCAGGGAGGAAACGGGGATGAATTTAGGTGCCAAGCTGGCAAAGGATTCAAAAAACGCGTCACTCAAGTTCAAACACATGGATGGTTCCATTGGGTTTAACTGGGATTACTCAGGCGTGTAAATGCAGGGCTAGCTTGTGGCCTTTGAAACAATTTTGGTTTGAAATCCTGTGGCCCAGGGTGGAGCTTTGCTGACAGTCCTTTGCCCTTGTTGTCACCATTAGCTAACTGCCATCCCACGTTAGAACTGCTTGGTTTGGTTATCTGGATTTGTGTCTCTAATTTCATTTCCTCTTAGGTGTTAATCAAGAAGGTTTTTTCTCTCTCCTGTGTGTATTTCACATGCTGTTTGTTCTGAAATGTGCACTTCCATTACTTGGCTCAGGTTATTGCCATACCCACTGCCCATGCCCCTGATCTGCTGCTTGTAAAGGAACAGGGTTTCAAGGACAGGCATTGCCCCACAGTAACTGTGAATGTTTTGCCACCCACTGCAACGTAAGGAAGGCAGAGAAATTTCCGGCAGCTTTCTTAGCCATCGGCAGGGTGATAAGCGTTATCACCATCCCCATTTCACAGATAGGGAAGCTGCAAGTACAGAAGGATTAAGCTTCTGTTTTCAAAACTGGCTCTCAGGTTCGGGGTTTTAAACATGTGAAAACAGGCATGTGTGAGTGCTCACATGTCCCATCCCAGATGCGTCGCGACGCGCATCATCCGTGAAGATCCTTGCCCAGCTGAGATGGAAGCATTCAAAATCAGCAGCTCCTTTGGACAAACCCAGTCTGTGGAGTTTGGCCAAAGCCAAACTACGAGTGCAATGTGCATAGACACCCTGTGTGACACGTCTAGCACAAGCTACAAATTCAATACCTACTTTCGAAGGTGATTTGGGGCTAGATTTTCAAAAGTATGTAGGCATCTAGACACGCAACAATTCCATCTCATTTCCAACTGTCTTTTTAAAAAGAAGCCACAAGTTCAGTCCTGCCCCAATCCCCATCGGAAATCCAGGACTAACCCAGGGCCAACCCAGGATGGGTTCAGCCATCACCTCCTGTTTGTTCTCAGCAATTCTCTCAGCACCGTCCTGGCTGCTACCACATACCGTTACCGTTACATACTGTCCTGCCTGCCAGATTTTGCTGAACATCTGAAATGGCTCCACTCGTACCTGTGGTGTTACGTTGCATTAATGTAGCATAGAAATTGGGACAAAACTCAGCTTATATTTTACCCTATTCAGTTTAACTTTTCTTTTGCAATACTGGTGCTTAAGATCTAACCACACGGAGGAGGCAAGGGGAGCTGACGTCTACCAGAAGAGCTTTCTTTAAAGATGTAGATTGCATTATAGGAAATGAGAAGCAATAATCAAAGGAAGTTCTTCATTCTCATTATCAGTTCTCACTGTCTCGTTTCTGACAGTAGAGTACTTCTGTAGATCCAGCACAGCCCCTCTCAATTCTCTTCATTAGCGACCCGAGCCCGCCTGAGTCTCATCATCGCAACCTCTGCACAGCCACAATCACCTTCCCCGAGCCAGCATGGATTTTGCCTGTCCTTTTAAACAACTCATTTTCAAACCTAGCGAGAGACGCCGCTCCTTCTCCTCAAAAATCAATCCCTATCAAAGCCTTCTTTTGTCCAACCTCATTCCGAGCACGCTGGCTTGAAGAGGAATCGTTCCCTTGGATTCAGCAGCCTTTGAATCAGGTTGTAAGCATTGATTTTCCTCCCCCACTCGTGTGCTAGTGATACCCAAGTCATCTATAAACTGGCTTCAGCCAGGAAATGGGCTGAGCCTGGCCAGCGAGATTGGCATGGCTTCAGCTGGTCAGAAGACCAGGCTGAGAAGAGAACGTGTAAATGTTTGCAATAATTGGTGACAATGAATCTTCTATGCTGATAGCTGAATAGGATCTATTAAGATGTGCAGAGAAGGACATTTTGGTTCCCATTCAAGAAAGCCCTAAACACATGTTTACATCCCATTGATTCCAGTGAATGGGATGGACTGAGGTAGAGAAATATTTTGCTCTGTCCCTCCCCGGTGCAAGCCAAGCACAGCGGGCAACCTGTCAGAGTAGGAGTCATTTTCCCACTTTGCATGTGTTCGAAATGGCTGCATAAAGCAAATGGCAGGAGGAAATCCAACCCTGGGGCCTCAGAGAGTGGTGTGCTTTACTGATACTGCTCTGCTTCACAAAACACTGAAGTAACTACTGGGCTCGACTTTGAGGAGGTTGCTGAACCCTGTGAGCATCCAGCTCTGTGCCCAGCGGGCTCTCAGCACCAGCTGAAATGTTTGCAGAGGTTTGTCTCTGTGAGTGACCTCTGGAGAAACGAGAAGAGCAGATGTGGAGAGGGCCAGAGCCATGGTGACCTCCCGTCCATCTGCAGAGCATATCCCTCCCCGCTGAGCTCGTTCAGCATCAGTGTAAACACATGGCAACCCCTTCCTCCCCAGCATGCTAATGCTTTCCAGGCATGCTCCGCTAGCAGCTTTTGCTGGGGCCATTGTGCATCATTTTTCCTTTCCTGGGGTCTCTACTTTTGCAGAATGTCATATTTGGACGACATGAGAGCTCACGGCAAAGCAGAGCTTAACGTGTCCTAGAAGCACGGTCCCTTGCTTCCTTGCCATCCCTGCCCTCTCCCAGGAGCACGCTGGACGGAGCGCAGCGCGCAACTGTCCTTGCTCTGGGCAGGGAATGAAGGTCAGAAATCTAGAGCCATAAATCTGCCACAAGTGGCTGTTCCTGGGGTTAGCTCTGGTTCCAGAAATATGCTCCAGTGACAGGTGATTTTGCTGGCCCACCTGGGTTGAAAAGAAATGTTGAAATACAGGATTTCTTGGGCTTCCTCTCCCTTCCTCTTTATGATGCATTCGAAGGAGAGAAACAATAATTCTCCTCCCTGGACTCGGCACGTTTTAAAACTGCTATGACTTTTTATAAGTCATATTCTTTTGGTTTCTTGCCAAAGCCAGCGCAGCCCCTGGAGCGCTGGAGTTTTACACTTTTCCATAATCTTTACAAGCTGTAACAGAAGCAGAGTATCCAGGAGATAGCGGAGGCCCCTTCCTCCACCCAAACGCTGGTCCTTGTGTTTGCACCTTGCTCTGCTTCTCCTACCATCCCAGGGAACCGGTCGTGACACAACACAGTTTGTCTCCTGTGTATTTCTGAGTCTAGGAAGGAAACGAAAGCGCTTCTTTCATCTCTGCAACCCTTCTGCAACTCCCTAGCTCACCCAAAACATCTTAAGGCAGTTACCTATCTACTCAAACACAGCTATAATGCTGAAAATCCCTGAGATTACTTAGGACTAGCTGTAATGATACATATAAATATACCTACTTATTATATATACACAGACACACGCACACTTTTATATACACATACATAAGCATATGCTCCTACAATGTATACAATGAAGTATGTACAGTTGAAGTTTGGCAGCAATTTGTGACCAGTGTGTTGTTTTCTTTCTTTCTTTCCTCTCTACGATATAAACCAAACCATCAGAATTAGCCATAGGAGCCAGGCGAGCTTGTTGGTTCAGCAAAGAACCTGGAGACTGACGACAAGCACCATCCCAACCCACCAGCGAACTATCGCGGAGGGTCTGCAGCCTTAAGTGATTCAAACCACAAAGCAAAGGAGGTGCAAGGGCTGCACTACAAACACAAACTTGTCCTACAACATACTTGTTCAGTTCAGGTATGTCTTCCTGACCACGCTCATAGGAACCTGATGCCTGATGAATAAAACGTTGCTTGCACAACTTTCCTATTTCACCCAGGCTTTGCAAGTCGTGGCCTGGATTAACAGCGGGCTATGGTCAAAACAATATGTAGAATAGAATTGTAGAATTACTTTGGTTGGAAAAGACCTTTCAGATTTTCAAGTCCAACCGTTCCCCCAGCCCTGCCAGGGCACCACTAACCCATATGCCTCAGCACCACATCTCCACGGCTTGGAAACCCCTCCAGGGATCACGGGGGCTAGGACAGGGTTTAAGAAGAGCAAGACGCTGAGTGAATCAACCCCAGACCCTTCCCGAGACGAACGGTGCTTTGGGGAAAAGCGTTGTGTAAATATTGCCTTGCGAGGCCTCCTTTTCTGTGGTTTCATCTCAGAGACGCGCAGCATCGCATGGTTGAGCATCTACAGGATGTGAGCCAGCGGTTTCAGGAAATGAATGGGCTTAATTCTGCTCACGTTTGCGCGGTGATAAATGAGCAGTCCAAATCCCCTGCTGCCAGCGGGGCTCTGCCACGGCTGTCACACGGAACTCGGCCATCAGTCCTGGCCTGCTACGATACGAGAGATGTCAGAAATCATTTGTCCAGGCTATAAAGAATAACAGCTTGCCCTTCCTCTGACGCGCACGCATCGAAATGTGACTTGCGCAGCCCGTTAGATGAAAGGCTCATTTAGCTTAATAAGCCACTAAGCAGTTCTGCTGTCCTTACTTAGCCTGCGCCACTCAGCAACATGGAAATTTCCTGAGCCAAACTTTGCATTTGGCCCCAAATGCTTGAAAGTCACCATCAAGCCAATCCTGATTGAAATTTCCTTTTCTTAATGCATTTATGCTTAAACCTCCACAACAGTGTGCGCCAGTAATTTCCACTACTCAGTAATGCATTATCTTCAAAGTACTTCAGTTTGTTTCCTTGTGGTTTTAACCATCTAAATGAGCTTCGGAGGATGCCCAAGGCTCCTAAGCTTTTATTTTAGGTGGCTCAGTTAAACACACCGTGCTCGCTGCAGGGGGGTTGGGCTAGATGACCTTTAGAGGTCCCTTCCAACCCAAACCACTCTATGATTCTGTGTGAGAAGCATCCAAAGCTGAGTTCAGAAAAACAAGATTCAGCAGAGAGGACTGGATTTTACTGGTTAAAAAAAAAAAAAAGGCAAACATCTGCGTTCCTGCTGTCCCCAAAGATACCCCAAGTCCTTTATTCCTCAGCCACTCGTGTGGGTGCTGCTTGTGTATTTTAAAAACTGATTGTCCTGGGAAAAAGCGTGGATGTGGCAAGCCCTTGGTTCGACTAAATGCATTTGACAAAACGCACTTCTGCCTCTTAGTATAAATTTTGCCAGCACAGAAAGTATTGGGGCAGATCCATTTTAATCCTGGCCTTCAATGGGTATTAACAAATCCATAGCTCATCTGGGCTGGGCATCTGCTTGCTGGGACTCCCATCAAGTACCATGCTGAGGCCACGAGCGTATTATGGAGTGATTTCAAAAAGCAATATTGCAAAGCCCCGTGAAAATCGATGGGAGTGCAGTTCTGACTTGTAATCAAATCGTAGCGAATACCGTTTAGAAGAGTCTGATTGCATTGATTTTTTAAGGAAATGGAGAGGACCGAGGATGGAAGTTACAGTGAGAACCCCGGCAAGCAGAGATGGGTAGCTATTATTTAGCTGCGTTCTCTCTTAATGGGAAGGAAAAAGGCATTCGGTACAAGTGGGAAATCCCTCTTCTCCCTTTTAGAGCAAAAAATGAACTTAATATTTCAGTGTGAGAATCTTGTGTCCCGCCTGCAGCTACCGGTATTCCCCTGTTCTCCAGGCTGCAACAAGGGCCTTGTAATACTCCAGTATTAAAGTGTTCTGAACTCAGCCGAGGTTGAACACCCCAGAAATTAGTCAGCAAGAACAGGAGCGAGCCATTATCAGGCAGAGCAGTCATGTGTTTCTTCTCTGAGCCAGCTCGGGGATGAAGAGAATTATAAACCAGTTTAGAGAATCATAGAAAAGTGTGATGTAAGCAAATCCCAGCACCTAGTGCCTTTGATTTGTAGCTGAGTTTAGTATTGGACGGATGATAGAGGTTGATTGAACGTGGAGGGGAAACGATACAGGAATAGTTGGAAGTGAAGTCTGCCCCTTTGGTCTGCGCAGTTTGTCCTGAAGAAAGTAGCCCCATGTGAGGTTAGGTCTGCACAACCAAGAAACTGAAAGGACCTCAGAATTTGTCCTGCAGTTAACATAGTCTACAGTCTGAACAAGAGCCAAATTGTGAAATCCCTGGGATCCCTGCCATTTGATTTCCTTCGACCTGCATGGAAAGGTCATAATATCTACATTTTAAAAGTGACTAAGACTAATAAACAGCTGGGCTATCTTGTGGTAGCAGAAGAAGGTGTCATTGTATCTGCTATGTGGGAGGGAAAATTCCTTACGTTCTATTTGGTGTCTCTCGTCTGTTTATTCATCCCAGACACTTGATTTTAGAGTTTGCTTGGAAAGCTGTGGCATGTCCCCTGAGCAACAGGCACAAGAGAGACCACGACATCATGCTATGACCATCAGCACCCTTATGCTAGCTGCACTTTCACCCCTCTTTTTCAACACACTTCAATTACAAGAGGATTTTCCCTGAGTATAGTTTACAAGAAAAAAAATGATCCTTGGCAAGCAGGAGAGGCCAGAAGGTCCAGGGACAATTGCAGGGCTACCGGGATAAGGACTCTACCCAGATGAGTTAGGACGGAAGCGCTTTGACAGGGAAGACTGATATCTGCACGTGTAGTATGAATGAACCTTTATTCCGCAACCAAATGCACACCAGATGCTGGGAGCAAGCCTGAAACTTTTCCCTACGGTCCTAGGAAGGCAGAACAAAATCTTACCATGGGCCACTTCAAAGCTCAGCAGCATTTGAAAGCTGCTCTGCTCTGATCTCTGGTGGTTCTGCTCTTCGCAGGTGCAGCGGTTGCAGTAGACAGGAGATTCGGCTGCTGACGGGACGGAAAAAGCTTCTCACAAACAGGTCACTTTTCAGTTTTGGAGTGAAGCTTGGTTATTCACATGACCAAGTCTTGGGCAGTTTTATAACCACTGCCTGCTCCTGCCACAGTCACGCATCCTGCGCGTGTCTTAGCCTGGGGTGGGGGTTCTGCCAAAGTTTACAGGATTACAATTTGGGGACATAGTGAAGGGAGAGCATTAGCCCGCTGGCTTCTGTTACAGCCTGCAGCTAACACTATGGATCCCTGCACCACATGCTCCACTTTCTTAGGTGTTTGGTGCTGCAAGCTGATGTATCTCCGCATTTGCCTTACGTAGAAAGCCCCGCTACCTACTGTTAAGAGTGATTCCAGTGGCACAATCATCTTTTATGCAGCATTTTCCAACACTGCATGGCAGGGGGCTCAGGGGACGGGGGTACAGAGCGGGGTGTCCTGTGTGAGAGCTACTTTTGAGGCACAGGAGTTGCCCAGCCAAGCCCCTGGCTTGCTGCTGCAAGCTTCTTGCTCAACCTTTGCTTTTCATTCCTTGCAGCAACTTGAGCCATTACGGATTTACCTAATTGGTGGCTGAACACTCCCAGAAATAGGCAAGGGCTGTGCTAGTTCACGGGAAAGGGGAATAACCAAAATGACGGTGCTGCTGCCGAAATTACGCTGCTCTGTGAAAGGAGAGCTTAGTGAAACAAAGGCCCGAGACCTACCCAACACATCTGACCTTGACGCTCGGAGGTCCCAATGATGATCCACTGTTTGCTCCATTTTATGTCTTCTCTGTTTGAGATTTGAGCCCTTCAGGGCAGGGATTGTGTCTTATCCTTTGAACAAACAGCAGCTTTGGGCCGGAGGGAAGTTCAAGCATCCCTCTCAGCCTGCATACTTTAAGAGTGCCTGAGGAGCCTAGCTCTGAAAGCTCTGAGGAACAATACACTGGCTTCTTAGCTCTTAAACTAACAATACACGAGATGAGAGAAAAGATAGTAAACTCCGAATTATTACTATTTACTTGATGAGGTTTTGAGGATGTAGGCGGCGTGTTTGGGGTTTTTTTTCCCCAGTCACATTATGGTTTCCTGACTATTGGGTTGTGCCGTGTTTTAGTGAGAGCTGCTGGTTTGCTCCTGTGGAAGTAGATGGAGCATTCGAAGGAACAACACCCT
Source organism: Todus mexicanus (assembly GCA_013389965.1). NCBI lineage: Eukaryota > Metazoa > Chordata > Aves > Coraciiformes > Todidae > Todus > Todus mexicanus. The sequence goes on along the minus strand of WEIS01003835.1, from coordinate 30,462 downwards.
ATTAGTTATGAGCAGATTTAACACCCCTGCAAAGCTACCATCTGCCACTAAGAAAGGAAAATTAAAGCAAGATGCCCGAGATTGAGGCGGCTGCCAGGGCTCGACTGCCTCCTTGCTTTCTGCTTTCCCTCTGAGCACTGATTCATTCTAGGTGAGCATCAGCAGAAAAGAAAGCTGACGCGTAGTTCAGGTGGTGTGCCATTAAAAGAGCATTTCTGCAACTTCTCGAAAATGAGAAACTGTTGGGTTTGTCTGGGGGGTTTGTGTTTGTCATTGACAATTGTCAGCCTCAGGGCTATAATTAGCTTTTCTGTACCATGTATTTATACAGGGGAAAACGGTGCTTTAAAGATCAGGGTTTTCCCTCTGTTGACAAAATGGTTGTACCACATGCTGCTTGCCTTTTGCTGAGTCTTTCAGGGCTCAGATGAATGCAAAACTGGCATCTGCCCCATCGACAGCATAAGAAGTGGTTCCCTCTGTATTTCCTAGACAACTGCAAGAAGGAAGGACTCACAAAGTCAAGACTCCCCAAGTGTCAGACTTTGGGGCCAGACCAATACTGGTTGGGGAATTATATTATATTATATTATATGGGATCACCCACAGAATATCCCAGCCTACAAACAAGGGCAGCACCTGGTCCATAACGATCTTCATCTAAGCACAGAGGCAGCAGAAGGTAAAGAACCAGGTGGTGTGAGGTGTCCCTGCCCATGGCAGGGGGGTTGGAACTAGATGATCTTTGAGGTCCCTTCCACCCCTGACAATTCTATGATTCTATGTGGTGTTATACGAGTCTATGGATTCACTGCTGGCAGAAAAAGGAGACACTTTTGTGTCTGTAAATGCACGCGAAGGGACTGGCGTGAGCAGGGGCAGCGTTTGGATAGAGAAGAGAAGAATTTCATAGGACTTGAGGAACTTGGCATGAATGTATAAATAGCTGTGCATTTAGACTGGGATTCTTTGCAGTATTTCCATCGGGGGTTGCCAAACTCCAGCCAGAGCTGGAGAGTGAAGGACACGTCTGTGGCACAGGTCCCTTCCACCCCTTGTGCCCTGCTATCTCTGTGGTGCCTCATGGCGCCGGAATGCAGTATCTGACCATGAGGGCACCCAGCTCCTTCAGGGGGATGGGGAAAATGACGTCAGAAAGACAAGGTTAAGCCTTCTTGTTCTCTGGGGCTGTCCTCTCCCTAGCAAGCTGTAAGCACAGAAATGGCCAGTCAAGCTCATTGGGGTTTTTGGTTCTTTTTCTCTCTTCAAAATCAGTCAACATACTGTGGTGAAAAAACAAGCAAGCCAGAGCTTAGTTTCAGCAGCTCTCCTGCCCATTTGCAAGGTCAAAATGACTGGGAGCCCGTGAAAAAAACCACATTCTGGATTATTCCCATGCTGATAAAACCCAAATTAATTTCTACAAATTTCCCGATACGCTCAACAAATGAAAATCAGAATTTCCTGGAAGTACCTGGATCAAACCATGGCCATTATCAAGGCAATGGTCTTTACCGAAAAGGAGAGACAACTATAGAGACAAACTAATCACTGTTATTAATGAAATTCATAACATGACTCAGTCGGATGTTTTCATTTCTAATGAGCTCAGATAATTCCAACATGCAATTTCAGTGGACACGTTTCCTTTTTTTTTTCCTTTCTAAATGATGTCCCCATCATTCTGCCACTAACATTCCTGCTTAACTTTTTGCTCTGAAGCCCCTGAATATATTATTATTATCTAGGAAAAGACAATTCTTGAGGAAACAAACAATAGGAGCAGAAGAAAAATGAGATTATTTTTCTTAGTTCTAGCGTTCAGTGAGCGGAACAGGGAAATTAGCCTGTTCCTTCTTCTCTCACCGAATTACTGTGTTCTTAGCTTAGCTCCTAAACCCATTCGTGCCGTGGTTTTCTCTCTGTTAATGAGAGTAACGACTACCTGAGATGGCAGCGCAGAGTTTAATCCTCAGAGTGCTGCAAAGGGCTCTGAAATTCTCAGAAAGAGCAATGTCCGCCTTCAAAGTACGGCAAATTCTCATTTATTCCTAAGTGAAACACTGTTCCTTTAAGTCATTAAATATGTAACTGCAATACAGACACACTTAAATAAATTATTTAAGGTTATTTCCAGTTCTGTGTGGGAGGTGGGTGGGCGAATGAAGTTGATACTTAGTGGTTAGAGCAGCCTTTAGCCTTTACATTTCTCCCCGCTTTTGCACAAGCGTTGTTGGGTTTTTTTGGCTTTTTAGCTCCTCTGTCTGATACAGACAATCGAGCTGGCTTTGATCAAACTTTTGGAGAAGGGGTGCGAGAGTTTATTTTAATTCTGCAGTTTTCTCAGGCTTATTTATACACCTTGAAAATGTCAGATTGCAGCAGTACCAAAGCAGCTTCGCTCTGTCCTGCCAGTGACATGATCAGAGGCCAGGAAGGACTCCTCTGACTTCAGGAGGCTTCTCAGACTCTTGGCTTCTAGCCTTTCTATTTAAGGATTAAAACATATAATTTCCATAGCATCCTAGTGGCTTTTCTCATGAAACTTCGTCTGTCTAACAACCAAAACGCAAAAATCATCCTTAAGCCTGAATAACAACCGTGTGAATGTTCCTTAAAGCACCCAAATCTCAATGCCAACTTCTCTCCCCATCTTTCACCCATGTTTTCACCTGTGGTGCCCAGGTACCAATGTTCCCATGCAGGAAACTGGTACCAGTTAGTGGACATGCTCTCTCGCTGTGGCTGCCAAGGCTCTGTGCTCTGGCTCTGAGGACCCTGGCTTCAAACACTGCTTTCAGTCCATGGGAAAAAAAAAAAAGTCCTTCCTTAAGCAGCCAGAAGGGAATGCAATTAAGGTTGCCTCGCGAAGTTCATAAAGGCTAGTGCCTGAAAATGAGCAAAGACAAATTACAGCGAAGTATTAGGAAGAATGTTTCTAATTGTTAGGTCAGCTGGCCTCATTCCTTGAGCCTCTCAATACTTGAGCTGAAGAAAGCAAATGAGATGATGCTACTGGGAACAATTCTATGCTGTCAGGGAGCTGGGCGGCATGAGTAATATGGAAACTCCTTCTCTACAATATAACGCATTGTTGCAGCCTTTGTCTAGAAATCCAGCCACAATTTCTGGCACTTAGGAACCTGTGTCCTTCAGAAATGAAAATCTTTTGTTGTTGTTGCAGCGAGGCTGTTTTCTTCCCTCACTGGCGTGTTTCCTCAGTGTAGCTCAGGATGAGCTTTACCTATTCAGGAGGAAGGAACATCTCCTACCCGTAAACTCTCAGTCGCTGCTGGAATTGGTCTCCAACATGGTAACGCATTTGGCTCTTCTCTTTGGTTTGTTTTCAGTTTGGCTGTGGCTTGAGCTTGAATTACTAAAATACCACAGACACACACTGAAAAACCCCCAGCTTGTGCTCAATGTTTCCTGCCATGAAGAGCCAGATATTCTGCCTGTTCTGGCCTTGCTAAGCAGCTCACGTAGATTTGTGTGGTTCTTGTAGTTTAAGTTCAGGGATGAAGCCTGGGAAGCCATCACCTTGACTCTATCTCCAGTCTTCCCACTGCTTAGGATCACCCACTAACTTCTTGGGTTTCCCCTATGCCTGTTTTCCAAACTGTAAAATGAGAATATCCCATTAGTATCCCCTCCAGCAAAAACCAGCGAGTTTTTTGTGAGAGTGTAACTGTGGGAATTGGCGTATGTCACAATTATGCCAAGCGATTAAAAGTGTTTCAGGGTTCATTCATGCCTGAATGGGGAATGTGCGGTGAATATGAATATGCATGGGCATTTTTATTCTCTATCTCATATCTTCCAAGACAGCTGCGGAGCAGGGGGATGGACAAATAGCAGCATTATTCTGAAGTATGTGTGAGTGTATCTCACACGCTCGTGTACAGGGAAGAAATCACGCGATGGTGGTTAAATAAGTCTTTGTGTAATTTTTATCTATGATTTTCCACTATGAGTCACCATCATTTACATGTTATCTAACATTGAGAGTCCCAGGTTTATCTGACTTGCTGTTCTATTCAATGCTCAGTGGGAGAAATCAACTCCTTGAGACTTATCCAGCCTGCTTGGAAGAGGCCCTCTTGGACTGAAGGAGTTAATGGTTTGCTAGAATAAGGTTTGCTAGAATAACTGTCATCAGACAATTGTGTTATAAAGAGCAGCAGTTACCAAAATACATCTTAGCCTGCAGCATACAAGAACAATACAGCTATTGTACGGGAACCACAGAACTTGGCACACAGATAAGATTGAAAGGGAATCATGTTTTGTTTATTACGGAAGTGATGGAATCCATTGAAAGGTTATTGTTTGACTCCTCTGGAAACAAATTCCAGCTCCTTTGTGAATTTGCAATCTTTGGGTCAAAGGCAGAAGGGAGTTGATTCAGTGGTGTTACCTTGCTTCCACCAGAGACAGTCTGGAGGGTAACAAATTCAACCTACCCCTTCAAAAACCCCTACCTACCAAACCTTAATTTTGATTCCCAA
>WEIS01003835.1:0-25614 GCA_013389965.1 Todus mexicanus | reverse complement strand
GTGGATTGTCCCCCAAAATGCTCTTGAAGGTCTCCCTATCAATGAGGTGGAGGGATACGGAAAATGGCCGTCCTTGCATCCTCACCATAAACTGCCATGTGGTTTTAATTCCTGCATGGAACTGCCACAAAGTTTGAGGGATGGAAGACCTGGAGTTTCTGGCCCCTTTTTCTCTCCATCTTGCACTTACTCCAGTAGAGAATAGCAAAACTTAGGGCTTATAACTAAGGAGAGAAGCTCATGAGAGTGGCTTCAAGACAGTGAGATTTTATACCCAGAATATTAAAACTTGATTTTTTTATCATTGTGGTCTCTAAGTTTTTTGGATACTCTTAAGTTGGTCTCTTAAGCTTTTCTCCCTAGCCAGGAAAGACATGGATTGACTTTGCTTTTTCTAATGAAACTTACTGATTCTGAAATAATCACTTGATATTAGGAGCTGTGCCATTAAAGAAAAAAAAGGAAGTAAAATTAGAGGACTGAGGAACTCTAATGCATGAATATGAAAGGGCTTTTCGAATTCTTCAAAGGTTATTATGCCCTCAACACACTGCTGATTTTTTAAAGTGCATAATTTCATTTGAGTCACTTCCCCTATAAATTACGTACTTAAAAACCTGCTGATGTTGCCTCCAATACTTAGAAAAACATCTCATTTTAGAGAGAGATTTTCAGGCAATTTGCTCAGGAGCAGCACAAATGAACTCAGTTACCACGAGCTATCACGCACAATTCCGAGCCATCTGAAACCTTCAGTCCTCAACAGAAGGTTTATTTTCCGTGATTGTAATTAACTTTGGACTTGGTATTACTAATTTTAAGCCAGGTTCAGTAGGGAGCAGTGGCATTTCATATACTGTGCAATCTTATCCAAAATGCCTACATCTTTAGTTAAAAATATTAAAACTGAAGGCATTTGGGCCTAGGTTTGTGAAGTTAAGCAGCAACATCCATAGAAAGCGAAATAAAAGCGATCCAGATTTATGGAGGAGCTGCTGATCCTCAGAGCCCCACATTTGAAAGTCAAGGCAATTTCTTTAGGTTCCTATCGAGATGCCTGACCTCAGTGACTGATGTTTGGCATTTTGTGCCTAAATAATCAGCATTCCCAGGGCCTTGTGCGGCTCGTAGCTTTATAAAACCCTCCTCTGCCTCGCAAATGCTGAAACCAAATGCAGAGAAGCAGATCCCTTCCTCTCTGTAGTCATAGAATCATTGAGGTTGGAAAGTACCTCTAAGATCAAGTCCAACCTTGTATTTAACACCTCCGTGGCCGCCAGGCCTTGCCCTGAAGTGCCACTGCATCATGTCGAACTGGAGCACAACACACACACATAGAGAAAAATCCTTTTGGTCATCCTGAAATCATCAGACCGATGTCCATAGATGTCCCAAAGAGATTTTTCTTCTGTGGGTTTAGCAGATTTGGGGAGAAATTTCTAGTAACAAAGAACAGCAGCAGCAGCCAGAGGCCTCACTACCTCCATTTTGGGCACAGTCTAAAATGCGCCCAGCAATAAATAGATTTGTCAACATCAACCAGCAAAAGAGAACTAAATCCAGTACTTGACCTAGCTAGCTTTAATCATCATGTTTCTGCCTGAGTTTTGCTTGGCCTTCCTTTCCTGCAATGAAGCAGCTCCTCCATTGGAAAAAAAAGCTATTTCTAATTTCTATCAGTAGTCCGTCCACCCAACCATTCATCATCCATCCATCAGGGTACCACAAAGAACTGTGATTTCGACTTGACGTACAGCAGGAATTCACGAGATCTCATCAGTACTGCTGAATTACCAAACAATGGAGGTTCTGAATTTGTATCCATACCCCAGAGACAAAAACAGGGAAAACTCAGAGAAGTATAAATGTGTTTATACCCAGAACAGTTTCCGCAAAGGGTACTTTGTGCGGTTTGATTGTTGCTTTCTTCCCAGAAGCATCAGCAGTTTCTCAGGCATGTATTTTATAAGAGGCTAAAATCTAAATTATGCATCAAAAAGGGATAGATGCAACTTCAGGGTAATAACGCGTTTCAAAAATAACTTGAAATGCGTAGTTGAGAGCAGCAGCCTATAGCTGGAAACGAGTGCCCAGTCAGCAAAGGCAGCCGAGAAGGAAAGATGACTTTTCCCTACATAAAAACAATGGGTATAGATCTTTAGCTTTAAATATGGGAGCAGCAGGGCTGTATTCTGGCATCCTGAATCTATCTGAAGGACTTCTCGGAGAGGATTATCCTTCAGGAATACACTGAATGAAATAGTCAAGTCCTGCAGTCAGGGTAGTCAGGTTTGCAGAACTGAACTTCTTCATACGTGACTGGAGATCCAAAAGGCACATTGCAAATCAACAACGCAGGAACAATCTCTAGTTGTATTTCAAACCCCAAAGAAACCCTATTTTTAGTTATTTAGTATATATTATATTATTATATATTTTAATATGTATTTAAAATTAATTCTTAATCCCTAAACAGGCACACTGCTAGAAGATAGCTCAGGACAGAAATTTGTACAAATATACAGTCCTGTACAAATACACGAGTCCTGGAGCTGCTGCTTTGAAATCCCAGAGAACTCTGCAAAAATACGATCCCCTTTTAGTCCTCCTTGAGCTGTTCTGCACCCACCTACAGCGGGGATATAACTTGCTACTAAACTTCACCAAAACATAAAGATTGGGGATCTTCTCCTAGTGATTTCTATCAGGCTTCTTACGAGGGGTATTTAGTTGAGAATGAAGAACTGTGAGTCATACCTAAAAGCTGCTTGCTTGGCTTAAGGTAAAAGATCTCCGCCCCCCCCNNAGGAAAAACATCCCCCCCCCCCCCGCCTTAGCTCTTTTAACAGAGTAGGGACCACACTATGAATAGCTCGTCTCTCACAACTTTTTTTTTTTTCTGTCTGTATGCACTAATCGGAAAGTATTGTACTGTTATTTTTGTGACGGTACCGCTGAAAGCCCCCGAGAGAGAGTCACGCCGACGTCACACCCTGCAGGAGCTTACAGTGCCGAGGGGAATTTATGATCTAAATACCCAGAAGGAAAGGAGAGAGCTCACCAAGAGACAGAGATCAGGCACCGAAAATCAGAGGGCAGGAGTACTTTCACATAACCTTCCATGTCAGTAGGTGATGCCCATGTCTGGACGAGTCATCTCGCTCTTTTTCCAGGCAGTGGGGAGAAACTGGCACTTAGGGAGCGTGAGTCATCTGACCTATTTTAAATGCATACCCTGGCCAAAAGTAAACATGCCCTTCAAGTGTCTCCTTGACTGTAAAGACAAGTTTAGATGCAGGTATCTAGAGTATGAATAACTATATTTAAAAGCAAGGATGCCGCCACTGCAAGATTCATTCACTTCACTGAAACTACCCACGGAGTGAGCAATTGGTGCCACCCTTGCTGGGTTTCATAGAACCACAGAATCATTAAAGTTGGAAAGGACCTCTAAGATTGTCAAGTCCAACGTTCTACCCAACACCTCCATGGCCACTAGACCGTGCCCTGAAGTGCCACATCTACTTGTTTTTTGGAGCAAATCCCCCTCAACCTTTCCTTGAGGTAAAAGTCTGTCCTCACACTACTGCTGTATCACAAGGCTTTTTAAGTGCCCACATTTACTGCCACAAAGGAACAGATTCAACCTAAAATTTGACTAGACAAGCTTAAGATGGAGAAATCTAGGCAGAAACCAATGAAGAACCACCAGAATGGGATGATACAGGTTCTCCTTCCACGTTGTCTTACTGTTTCCCACTAACAGCTGGCACTCAAAACACAAGGCAGATTCTGCTCCCAGCAACCCAAATTGGAGTCACTCCAGATTCACTGTGAATCCAGCAGAATCTCTGAGGATTCCTGCCAGGATAACTGAGAAGAGCACATCTTCTCCAGCTCCCTTCACACTGCACTGGAAAAGTAAAAGCATGAAACATTCGTTTGGGAGGTGACAAAGCCTTGTGCACACAGGTGGCCATCTTACACTCTCTTGGCAGACCAACAATCCCCAGTTTTTGTTTTCAGAGTGCTAGATACAGAACTTGAATAATAGGTAGAGCAAGTCCTCTGCGAGATGACTTTCAATATGCGATTTGTTATCTCTCAGGCTTCAGTTTCTCATCAGAACTGTGTTGCAAATGAATGCCTTTACTATCCCAGCAAGCAAGTTTTTATCCTTCACTGATAACCAGGGTTCCAGTTGGGTGTCAGGACCAGGGCTGGAGCTGGTAACAGATTTTTCCCTTCCTCTTTTAATGGAGTTTCTTATTTTCCTCCTGTGACTAGGTTTACTGCTCCCAGGGAACGCAGTAACATTGAAATACTACCAGAATCTGTGATCATAGTGTGAGGAGATACAACAATAATCACTGATTGAAAAGGAAGAATGAAAAGAGTAAGAGCTGGTGGCAGGATTGCTAAACGCTGATCAGTGCTGTAAGACAGCCTTTGATTTTTTTAATTAATTATACATTCCCTCATACTTTGTACTGCTGTTGATTTAATTGGACTCCTTATTTTTAGACAACTACAGCAAGAGGGTGCAGCTTTCAGAAGCTCAGCTCCAGCCTAATTCTGCCTCATTCAATACCACTGGGAGCAAAATTAGGCTAATGCTGAGCTCTTCTGAAAGCCTCATGGTCTCGATGCAGTTTAGCACGCTGCATGTTCCTCTCTCTTGCAGGATGGAGTCATTTCTATACAGTTCAGCCTGTCTGGACAGGAATCCATACAGAACCAGGCTAAGCACCCATAAACATCCCACAACTTTGATGCAGGAGAATTAAATGTGGAGCAGCAGAAAAAGATATCGGGGTCCGTCTCCTACCAACAGAATTTGCCCTGATAGTCGCTTCAACCCTACTCCGTGCAATTTATTCGCACCCTCTGTAGAAGTGTGTCTGCCAACGTGCTGTGTGGAGATAACACATTAAATGTTAAACTGCAGACAAGGCAAAGAGGAATGCTTTCATGAAGCCTCAGCCCCTATAGTTGTGGGATCCCCCAGACACATATGCCTTGTTGAAACACACATTCTGCTCTTTTGGGTTTCCCAGGACAGTAGTTTCTGCGAAACCTTCCCAGTACATCTGCAACTGTGGCAGTATAAAAGCGCTCGTGTTGGTACAGCTGATGCACTTTGAGATCTGAACTCTTGCACAGTCCTGAGCTAGCTCGGGCTTTCACTGTTTGCACAAAAGCCTTGTTGAATCTATGGCAGAAAAATGTGGAGAGCATGTTGGAGCTGCCTTTGAACCTTCGCTGGCTTTGAACAACCAGCTCCAGGAATGTCAGAGCTCACAAAGCCCCAGTTTGTGCATGTCTTTCTGAGAGCTGATGCTTTTCTTATGACTGCAGCATTTCTCAGGGCTCGCTCCTGTGAGGATCCTCTGATGTCTAATAACCAGTAAGCTCACCTCGCAATCTTTTCTAGCTGGAGCACTCCTGAGTTTACTTCTGGTTGTCCAGGAATCTATTTTTACAGAAGCCACAAGATGTGAAATACCCTTGACAGCCCTACGGCTCTGTCACACTGCGTTTAGATACACTAGTAGGTTCAGAAGGTGTCGTAGGAAGCTGGAGAGGCTCACAGACACACACCGTTGCAGCACAGTCCTGTAAGCCTGAGCTCCTTTGAAAACCAGGCTAAAGAAAGGGCTCACTAAAGAGAAAAGCTCGAAATGTGTTTCTAGGGTACCCTCAAATTTGAAAACCTAGAAAAAAAGGCAAGAAGAAATCACAATATCTCTTTTGCAATATTTTTGAAAAGTGAGATCCATTTTTTCGTCTCCTTTGGCATAAAACTTTGTGCTTTCTGGTTTTGCCTTAATCTGAGGATCTCTAAGCCAGTCTCCTGGCTTGGTGGTGACAATTCTGCGGCCGACTCGGGCTGCAGACTGAAGGGCAGAGGCTCCAAGGGCAATGAAATGTGTTTGCATTCAGAATGCAATGCTGGGCAGAGATAAAAGCGAGGCTGCAGCTTTCTGCCACTGATAGTAATCATTGTTAATCACCAGCAGTAATCAGAACAGGTGTATTTTCTCAACACAATTGCAGTTTATATTCTGATCGGTNAAAAGCGAGGCTGCAGCTTTCTGCTCTTGTGAAGTCCACTGGAATGAGTTTATCTCTTGGAATAATAGGATTCTGGACTCCAGAAGGGCTCTTCCACCTCTTACAACACTCTTACACATGTGATTTACTGTACAGGCCTTCCCTAGTAGCCTCTGAAATTTACTGCAATGAATTATCCTGAACTGATACCTAGTATTTTCCTTTCTTGCCTACTTTTCACAAGGCAGCTCTTAAATATTTACCAAGAAGGAAGCTCATGTCAGTCTAAGTCCTCTACCCTAATCACAGAAGGCTGCATAACAAAGTACTCTCTTAAAACCAAGAGGACTTCATAACTGATCCTTATCCACACTAAGCACCCATCATTTATTTAATTTACAGCTCTTTTCTTATTTCGCCTCCCAAGAGCCCACTCTGACAGGCAGAGAGAGGGGGTCTTGCTGTAAGCTCAGCTTATTTTGCAGTACCAGCGCTGCAAGGTGCTCCTCATGGCTATCGCCGCTGACGTGCCGCACTTGCTAATATTGCTGCTATTGCTGGCTGGCTGTTGAGCAAGAGCTGAAGCCGATCTGTGACATATATCACAGGACAGGCCACCTTGTCAGTGTGATCGAAATAAAGGCTGCAATATTATTACCATTCCTTCTGCATTTAAGACCCCCCCCAAAAAACTGTGCTTCTCAGTATGCTTTCAAGATACGAGACGTGCACAAAATAGATAAGATGGGGATCGGTTGTAAAAGATTCACATCGTGAATAATTTTAGAAGTACACCCCCACAGCAGTACTTTTGCTCCAGCGCGGGGGAGAGCTACGCTATGGAAATGAGGTGATGCTCATGTGTGCGCGCGTCTGTCTGTCTAACAATACCTGCCTGAAAAGATCAAGCTGGATAACAAGGTCTCCAAGGCAGGCATCCAAGCCCTGGCCTCCTACACAACCCTGGCAGTAGGATGGAGCGTGCCTCCACAGGAGGGATGCTTCTGGGGAAGCGCTAAGGCGAGGTGCTAGCTGTCTTGGGTGACTGGCAAAGGAAGAAATCAGGAGATAAAAAACACATTTGATGCTCAGGCAACGCAGCTCATCTGAGAATCCTTGCAGCCAAGCCCCTTAACTAAAGGGAAGACCCAAATCTTCTACCACTTAGCAAGGACTGTCTCCTTACTCATTCCCAGCCCATTACTCCTAATACCTGATGACTTAGGTGTCAGAAATTAAAATGATAGTGGTGAGAGGAGGAGAAAGGAGGAGACGTAACTAGACTGTGGGACCCACGTTGATTCTTGGTGTGGAAAACACAGAATAAGAGTCGAGCACCTTTATGGTCGGTGCTATAAAGTTGGCAGGCTTTCAGCATTGCTTAACCCCTGGGAATTCCCATCCCTTGCAGCCAGATGAAACTGCGCTGAGCACTTTTTGCTAACGCTGCTTGCATTTACTCAGATGGCTCAGAAGAAACTGAAATGATCAGGAGAGAGATCCGCTGAGCTGATGTTTTATGATCTATACTGTGGTTGTGCCCTCCTGAGGCCTCCGAGCTCACTGTGCCAAGTACTGGAGAGGGCTGCAGCTGCAGAGAGACTTTTACGATGATAAATAGGTATCCTGGAGCACAGAAAGGTGAAGTTACTCCTCCACAACCATGAGAACTAAGTGCTCGAGTAACGAGCGCATCGCGATACCCACTAGATTTGGGAGCCCTGAATTGAAGGCTATGAACTGGGTCAAGGAGAATCTCATGGTGAGGGGCCAAAGCAGGGCCGTGCAGGTGATGTGCTGTGCTGAAGGTCGCGACAGCCCTTGGCTCAGGTGTCCTGCTTTGGGGGTTCTTTGTGAGGGGCTGGGAGTGTTAAGTACAGCCCTGCTCTAGCAAATACATATCCATTTGCTACCTGCTATCATCAAATCGCCAAGTTGTCAGTGAACAGAAAGGTGACTTTTATCGTGGCAAACACTTACTTTAAAACCCTTAGAAGCTCTGCTCGAGTAAAGAATAGACTCAAAGCCTTGATTTGCAAGAACCTCTCAGCACAGGCTTCGCAGGGGAGCAGCTGGGGTGTGCTTCTGCCTTGTCGAAGTCTACAAGTACATGCTTGAAGTTAAACAGATGCCTAAGTACCCTTTGGTGTAGAGCTAATTACTAAATCCAGGTCTCATTAAGGTCCCCCTATTTTCTTCTTTGTAATTCACTGACATATTCTGCATGAATATGATCAGATACAGGAATAAAGACCGTGCAGCTACAACTATAAGCACATCAGGAAAGCATGCAGGGAAATATTCCCAGTCTGCGGTCAAGTTTTCTCATTACATTCTTAGATCCTTCTTTATCTCATTGTTTCTCAGTTTATCACAATTCTTCGTTTCCTGTTCCCTTTTAGACTTCAAACGTATATATTTTTAATGTGGCTTCTTTTTTTTAACCCTTCCGTAGTTAGCATGTAAACCTGTCAGAGATTCTTGGCCAGACCTCACACATTAATTCCAGGTTACTTAACTGGACGCTACAAGGACATTTTTTTATATATAATCTGCTATTAAAATCTGGCCAGGAGTTTATGATTTCTCATTGTTATTAATGTTGTAACAGCAAAATAATTGTACCGTGCATTTTTATAGCTACTGCCAGTTGAGGCTAGTAAAGGGCAGAGATTAACACAGTTAATAGTTCATTCCAATTCGGATACCCCACCTTACTTTAGCATACAAGACTTCAAAGTATCCACATCTGCTTAAACTTCCACATCTAGCAAGAAGAGACGAGTCAAAGCTGAGTTAACTTAAAAATCTACACCGAAGCTTTTGTTACGGCTGCATTTGACTGCAGCTTTCCCAAGGTCCTGGTCTGCAGGATTATTTTAGAGAGCTCATCACAATAACTAGCAAAGACTTGTATCAGGTGAGGCCCTCCAAGCGATCTGAAGGATTTGAAATACAGTCACCTCGATTGAAATTCAGACCAGAGCTTGCTAACTAGACCTTTTTTTTTTTTTTTTTTTCTCCCCCCTTAGTGGAAACTTTGACTTTAACTTACTGGTTTAACCACATAGTTCAACAATCTCTGAGGCAAGGGGCTGAGATCTGTGTGCGATTTCTCACCCCAAGATGGAGCTTCGAGTACCATGGCACTCCCAACCCCAAGACTGTTTGGGGTTGGGTTTTTTTTAGCCTTCAGTCAGTAGCAAGGCTGCCTCATTCTCTGCTGCATTAACCCTCCTTTCCCCCATTTCCTATAGTGCTTCAGGGTCTTGCGCAGGTCTCCCACACAAATATTGACATAACCCTGTCTAGATGGCAAGAAGCAGTAAGCGAGGAATACTTCTTTGAAATGTTTCAAAATATTTATATTATTGAAAACAGCGAGGCTTAAAAAATTTCCTGAACAGAGCTGTCTAGAGCAAGAGGCTATTTTGAGTATCTCTTTTTGCCTTTAACCCAACTACCTCAGCACCCCACCCTTCTTCCTTCCACCTTCCTTAATTTCTTAGACTTCCTTCTCGTTGCTTTGCGTGAATCTATTTTAGGTGTGAGATCATGGTTAGCTTCTCACTAGGCATCTACTTCCCATTTTCCATCCTCTGGGGTTTGCCTTTTCAGCAAAGTCGTGAGTCCATTAGTGCACACACCATGCAAGACCGTTAATGACGCGCTGAGCATCCCTCTACACGATGGAAAGGGACTGAAACAGCAAATGGAGTCGGCTGTTCAGGTCCCAACCTGATGCTTCACCCTCTTTGAACAGAACTTTGCGGGTGCTTGTTGTGGCCAGTAGAGTCCAAATCTCATTGCTGTCAAGTCAAAGCAAGTTCAGGGAAACATTCAAACTCTCTCTCTGAGGATCTGCATGATACAAAGACCTGCACTCCAACCTAGAAGGAAGTTTGCATCACAAGTTTCATCACAAGATCCAAACCGAGCAGCTCAATGCTTTGTTTTCAGTCTTTAGCTATACCATGTTGGTGTTGGTCTGTGTTATCTCTACTCGCTTCCTCTCCGTTGGGCTGGGAAAACTTCCCCTTAGCTCTGGGCTTTGCTCTCTCTCTGGACAACAAGACAACTCTCCACTGGCAGCCAAGAGGAGTTAAAACCACGAGGCTCCTACTAAGAGGAGCAGCACATCAAAACCTCCTCGCATCACACGGAGAATTAGTCCCAGCAAATGAGAGCCTTGGTGGCTTGCAGGGCTCAAGTTCCTGGTAGAGCCCAGTGTCAGTGACCTCACAGAACAGCAGCTCTCTGGCAAATTGTGCAATTGCACCGCCCCCAAACTTCCTGTTTTGAAACCCCAAGAAGCTGGAAAATGTTAACACCGGCACTTTAAAGTGCTAGTTGTGGCTTTTTTCTTCTTCTTCCTAAACATCGACATGATACTAAAAAATTCTATCTACAAAGTGGGGCTGCCTAAGGAACCGGGAGCAGAAAAGCCAGTGGGTGTTTCTCCACGGAGCCCCAAGCCAGGCAGAGCATCCATAGCAAAACCATCTCCTCTTCCGTGACCTATGTGGCATTAGGTAGCTCTCTTGCCTCTCCAGCTCCCATCTCACCCTCTCCGAATTAGGGTGCGTGGGGTGTGCTCCATCGCTGTGGCTATTGCAAAAGTTTGCAGCAGCAGGTCCTGGTGCTGCCAGCTGGGGCTGTGCCGGGCACTGCGGACGACGCAGAAACAGCGATCGCCGAAGACGAGCTGTGCCACTTGGAGTAAGAGGCGAGGTGACAGATGGAGAGGCAGGTGCTCGTGAAGTGGCAGCGAGACAATTGCAATTCACGTGTCGAGCAACTCTCCCAGGCACCATGTGCCATGAGCAGCCACCTGGCCCCACTTTGGGCTCAAGCAAGCTTTGATCCCTGCACTTCCTAAAATCCACCCATGATGGGGAAAAAAAGAGCCCCTACCAGTAAAGGGAGCTTGATACAGAAAACAAAGATACGGCAAATCTCTGTTCCATTCCAGCTCCTTGCTGTATAGGAAGAAGAGCTATTAGAAAGAAGAAAGCATCGGGTTTGTCTTGCACGCTGCAAGGGAACTTATTTCTTTCCAATCAGCATGACAACTGCTTCCTTTTCTGGCTATCGCTGAAACTCCAGATGGTACATTTGAGCATACTTAAACCTCTAACTTGGCTCCATGCAAAGACATTGTCTTCCTGGTTCGCTAAAAATGTATTAATAGTAGTGGGATGAAAGCTCCTGGTCTCCTGCACTGCGCTATTTGAATAATGAAATCCTGGTCATTCTGCAGCAGCCTGGCTAGTGTTAAAACTAGGCTTCTGCTGAATGTGCTTCAGTTCTTACTGCCTTCTATTTGAATTTATTTCTACTATCTATATTTTGCTAATATTCTGAATTCTGCAGCTGTCCTAAGAGCAGCAGGTATTACCTGCCTCCCCTTAACCCTGTCACCCTTTTCCAGCAATTGCTCTGCATCAAAATTTTGAGCCTTTCTGAATCAGGCAGCTGAGGTGCTGCCAACTCTTAACGGTTTTATTAGGGAATTGTGAGACATCATTTTCCTGTCTCCCCAGCTTCAGGACTCCCGTTCCTTTCCGAGAGTGCTGCTCTTTGGTTGAGCAGCCGTATAGTTCTACATTCATATGTAGGGAGAAAAGCATCAAGAAGTGAACAAGGAACTCAAAACAACAAATGTAACCCAAAATGAAAATTAAATCCCAAAAAAATAGTATCATGGTTGTAAGCAAAACTAGTGACAAGGTTTTACACCTGAAGCTGAAGGGGAGAATAAAAGGACAGGGAAATTTTGCTGGGGCCAAAAGCCCTGCACCTCATTCCTCCTCCTTCTCCTCCATCATGCAGGGACCTGGTGGAGTGGCTGACAGCTGCAGCCCCAGGACTTGGACGTCTAAGCCCATGCCTCATAAAAAGCTGTACTGTTATTGTTCTAAAGAAAATAGTAGCCTGTTCTCTTTAAAAATTGGGTATTTTTAAAGAGATACACAATGGCCGTTACATTCCTGCTTTTTTCCTGCTTTTTTATGAGTCTTCACTTCCCTCTTCTTTTGCTTTAACAAGCCAGTGAAACAGGGGATTAGGAGAATGACTTAGTGCACATGTGCTGAAGAAGGGGCGTGGGGAGGGAAATCTGCCTTCAAAATCTTACATAGCTTTAAAAAAAAACAACCAAACAAACACGTAAACCAGAGACACACACCCAGGCCCTCACTCTTTGCTCTTAAAAATAATCATCATCCTCATCATCATGTGGCCAGGCTATAGTTTGCCAGCTGGACACTGTCCTCTGACAAAAAAAAAAAAAGGAGCATTTTAAAGGATGAAAACTAGAAATACAGGGCTGCATCTTTCCCAAACTTAATTCTGATGGCATTTCCTATTTCTCTCTTTGCTATTAGCTGAGCTTGGTGTTCAATAGCTGAGAGTAAGCAGCTCGGGAAGGAGGAGGAAGAGAACTACTGAGCCCCTATCGTGCTGTCAGGCACCTTCTATAAATATTTACGTGACCTACAGGATATAGCACAGTTTGAAATCTTGCAGTCTCCACAGCCACTGTGCAGTCAGGCAGTTCCCTGTACTCCTCGGAAAGTTCCTGTATTTCAGGCAAGACCTGGGTCCTTCCAGAGCCGTGATCTGCTTAGAGCATCTGCTGACCTGAATTGGGGACGTTGAACTGAACAGCGTGTTCCTGAGGGGATCTCGGCGTATACCAATGGACTCACGTCTCGGGGAGGATGTGGCTGCAATTAGAATCACGCCGTTAAATGTGAGGAGGACTTTATGTCCACCACCACGGGCAGAAAGCAACAGAAGGTGGTGCTCGAAGGATTGAGCCAAAGCTCAGCGAAGGGAAGAAGTCGTCATCCTTCTGCCACGCGCTTCTGTTCGAGCTGCTTCTGTCTTGCAGAAACACTCAGGTTCTTTGATGTTTTTCTTAACAAACTGCAGAAAAGGAACCTACCCAACCCCCTACTCTAAACAGGAACTTGATCCCTAGTGATATCTTCCTGTCCTGGCTCTATTTATAGAAGGAAGGTCACCCGAATAAGAACAGAAACGGTATCATATGATCTTTGGTGACCCACTGAATTCTGCATGTTGAGCGTTCAAAGGAACACATTTGAATAACCCACATCAGAAACCATTTGGAAAGAACATTTCACTGGGGCCATTTCTGGGCGTAGAACAACTAAGCAGTTTGTGAGACACGGGGGCAGTTATTTGGAATTTGGGTATCTTTCCCTACATCGAATAACCAGGTCATTAGGCAGACAGAAATTTTGCTTGCAAAACTGCTCCTCAATGCGCGATTGTGTATTGAAAGCCTAAAATAGACACGCTTCCACTATTGTACTGTTAATAGCATAAACAATTGAGAAAAAACTGCAAAAAATTAAGGAATCTGTAGAGGTCACTTGATGGGCAAGTTGGAAACAAACAGACGCGCGCAAAAGCCTGGAATTTTGCTGTTTGCAAAGAATTTATGACTGCTTCCCTATACAGCAGGGTGTGAATTTCAGACGCCACCACCCCTGCCCCAGGATGACTGAGTTTGACACATAAGCTAAGGGGGGGAGGGAGTTAATTCTTAGACTTCTGACCTCTGCCTGCGCTGACACGTATGCTGCACACAGCAACTGCAGCCACGTCTAGAAAAGGCCTGATTTTTGTCATTCCCTGCAATCAGCCAGCATTTTAGTTTCTGTTCTTTTACTGTAAACCAGCACAGACTGAAAAAAAACCAAGCCATGCTTTAAATAGCTACGTACACCTACTTGAGTATATGTTTACATAGATAGGCATTTTATACACACATCCAAGCAAGACCAAAGGTGCCTATTTTATAATCCTAAGAAAAATGTTCTGTTTGACAGCGTTCTTCCTTCTAACTCATTTGGCATAAATTATGATCTGCATTTCCTAGCTCGTGTCGGTCAGTCCTTTGAACTGAACCTAATGATGAGAAGAGCCAAGTCTTTCCATCATGCTTAATGCAGTTTCCAAAAAGAGAATCAAAATCTTTATTTACACAGCTAAATATTTTATGGTCCAAAGATTCAGGGCTACTTGAAATGATGAATTCATCCCTCCGAGGGGTTTTGTTCACGGGTAAGAAGTTTGTCTAGGCTGGAGGCACATAATGAAAGGGAAGATTTAGTCATTCCCTTTCTTTTACAGGCTGCCTCCAGCCTTCTATCGCTCATTCACAAATCCCTGGGTGCCTCTGTAGGCAGACTATGAGGAGGTGGATCAGAGGTGGAGGCTGCTGCTGGCATTTTCTGCTGCCTCTGTGAGCAGGAGCATGCAGCAGAGCAAAGCTCCCTCTGACAAACAGAGAGAGGCCAGCTCTGCCCATGGCAGGGGTTGACTCTCCACTTATTATAGCAAAGGGAGAGCCAATGGAAACGGGGCAATTCAGCCCGAAGCAGCAGCCAGAAGGGCCAGCTTTTTATGAATTAGCCATCGCTTCTGGAGAACAAACAGGCTCTCCGGACCCGAGGGTTCAGACCAGCTGCGTGACTCAAACTTGGTGTATTTGAGCGTGTGAGGAGAAGAGGAGGTTGCCTGCAGCGGTCTCTGCTCTGTACATGCCTGAAGGGCCAGCTCTGAGGGCTTCAACATCTCAGCCTCTGCAGCCCAGCCTGGCTATGATGGAAGCTGGAGCCCCTGCACAGCCTCGGTGCACAAACGCGCTCATCTTCCCCACCCCAGCTCCTGACCATCAGCTCATCGCTGCTGCAGGCATCAATCCCCCAAAGTTTACACACCTATTTAGTGAGAAGGAACCGTCAATGTTGGGGATTGGAAGGGACCTCAAAAGCTCCTCCAGTCCAATCCCCCCATTGCCGCAGCAGGATCACCCAGACCAAGTCCCACAGGAACTCATCCAGGCGGGTTTGAACCATCTCCAGAGGAGCCTCCACAACCCCCCTGGGCAGCCTGGGCCAGGCTCTGGCACCCTCACTGCAAACAAGTTCCTCCTCAGATTCCAGTGGCACCTCCTGTGTTCCAGTTCACACCCATTACCCCTTGTCCTGTCACTGGTGCCATCGAGCAGAGTCTGGCTCCATCTCAAAACAGTTCATCCCCCGTCCCTTGCTCTTGTGCTATTGGTGTTAATTTTATGCATGGCAGTTTGTCACCCCGTGCACTACGGCACCACCGACAGCCACACACACCCTCCTTTTTAAAACTGGACTAGATGGAGAAAGCTGAGCTCTTACAGCAGAAGGATTTCTCTGTGGTGCTCCGGAGACTGAAGGTTCTCTTTACGGTTAATGCATCATTCCCCATTACAGCCATTTCCTCTGAAGTAAATGGGATTTTACCATTATACTTGCTGTTTATTGATATATATTTCCTAGCTGAATTGACATTTCCCTGTTGCCTTTTTTTTTTTAGTATTATTCTTTTCCCTACCCCAAGATTGCAGGAAGCCAAAAATCCACAGCAATGAGTTAAGTTCTGTAGTGTGCAGAGCTGTGTGCTCTCCCATTAAGTGGGCTGGGGTTAAAATGGGCACCATTTACACATTAATGTGTGTGCCAGGGCAGCAACACTGCTTCAGGCTAAGCGGTCACCTCGTTAGCTGCAAGCTTTCTAGCACTATTTTGATACTGGTTAACCAGTGATTGAGTGGGAGGAAGACTTTCCTTGTGACTTGACATTGAAGAGTGTCCCAGGGAGGCCTTGGAGGCTGAAGGAATCAAAACCTTCCTTTTCTTTGTGGTGGCTAAAAGATGGAATTTTGGAAGACAGCACTGTTAGGAACTTCTTTCCCCATCCCTAAACTCTCCATCTCTTGGAGCTGGACACAGCAGCTCCCTTGCTGTCTGTTGCAATGGGTTAAGGTGTTGCTGTGCACTGTGAAATGATTTCCCTGTGCTTCATCTCAGAGGGAACAGAAGTTAAGAGCAATTAGGTGGCTCAAGGGAGCTTTCACCTCCCATCTGAATGCAGCTGCCATGTTTGCATGACCAGAAATGGTTAACGTGCGATGCTGGTTTGGTAGATTCTGAAACATAAGTTGTTTTCTGGTTTGTTTTTTTCTTTCCTGATGCATCTGCATCACAAAACTACTTCTTACCACTAGTTACCAGACTACAGCCAACACTTGCTACCCAGCAGGAGTAAACCTGAGCACCTAAGCTGTAACTGGTCACCTAATTAAGCGACCTGATTTTCTTGGGAGCAGAATTTGTCTTCCAGCTCCCACTGCACTCAGCAGTTATGAAAATCAGGCCAATTTCTAAGTGGCCAGACATAGATGGGACGAGTTTTGTTGAAAAGTTGATCTTGACAGGGCCTGGGAACTGGATGTGTCCTCTCCAGGCGTGGGCTGGTGGCTACAGAGGAGGGTACTTGGGGGGGATGTGAACATGCCCTGTTCCAGAGGCTCTCAGGCATCATCACCCTTTGCAGCACTAAGTTAAAAAATAAATAATAGAAGAATCTCTAAGCTCCAGATCCCTTGGTAAAAATATACCTTGGCTTTTGTTTGCTTGATGCAGTATTTCTGCCTCGCACTGAAAATGAAATTGAAGAGGGAGTTTATTATCCCCACGGAAGAGAGAGGCACCTTTCGAAATAACATGTGTGGGGCCCAGCCTCTTGTTTTCTAACGCCCTTTGGGGTCCCGGGAGCACAAAGGCAGCGGGGAAGGAGCTGCAGTCAGTTCCAGCAGAGCTCTATTGTGCGATTTGTTCCAAGGAAACATCAATTCATTAAGCGAACAAGTCAACAAGGGTGGGTGGCAGAACCATCTGTCCTGCTAGATTGTGCCTGACTCCTTCAGAGATCTGCTCTGGGGTCTGGAGAGAGTAAATAACGAGCGAGAGGCAGCTTGTCTGCCCGCACTTTGCAACAGGAGCAACTGCTCATTTGGAAGGCAGAGCTTTACGGGGAGGATGTTTTTAATTCACTGCCTCGGATGCAACGCAGACAGACGCACTTCAGCGGCAAGATGCATGGTTGGGAGGGTCACATATCAGCCGTGTTCTAAAGAGCACAAACAACCCAGGCAAGAGAGGAGGTGAAGTGAGCAAAGGCAACGTAACGGCAATGGATGATGAAACCCAGCTAGGGAAGGTCCACGGGTAGCCAGTTGAGGCAGCTGGACATTGCTCTGCTCAAGGAGCAGCCTCTCCGAAAGGTTCCCAGCCTGGGCAAGAGACCTTTTTTGCTCTCTGCTTTTGTCTCAACTGCTTTTCAAAGCAAAGCAGGGGCTGTTTTGCATAGTGCACCTGAGCCAGACTAGGGAAAGGTCAGCAAGACAGAACAGACCAAACCATGATGTTGACCCTGCAAGAAACATCCTTCCAGCAGGCAGGTGGCTTGCGCCAGGACTCTGATCTCACGCGAACACTGGCAGATAAGGGCAGCAAAACGCTTCAGGAGGAAGTATTTTCATAATCACACATTTGCAACACAGCCCTCTTTTTTTTTTTTTTTTTTTTTTTTTTTTTTTATCATTTTTTTTTTCCTTTCCNNTTTTTTTTTTTTTCAGCATTATCTTTCTACCTTCCTCTTACTCTCAAAATTGAACAGAAATTTGTATATTCAAGGGGTGGGGAAGCCAAGGGCAGAGCTGAAACACAGCTGAGTCAACAACACATGTCGACGAGTTGGTGGGGAACGTTGCGTATTCCCGCGTGGTTATCAGAACGCTTTCGAAAGGCATCGCTGCGGACACAAGGGGGGACAGAAACGCAGTAAACATCCTACGCAGCACTACGGGCAGAAACAAGAAATCACATTAAAGCAGCACCCTGTTCATTTTGTCCTCCTTCCCACTAGACCTGTAGAATGTCTTTGAGGGTGGTACTGCCCTTCCCGTAAGTAGGAAGCTCTGGAATCACCTAGTCACAGCAAGTTTGCCTCTTGACACCCGACTGAGGGCCTGACTTCTGCCCCACAACTGTTACATTTCTATCCTTTTCTGCCTCCATTCATAGTTTTTGGCTAAATATTTATACCATTTGGATTCGGGGTGAGTTCCTCGTTTTGGCAGCCTCTAGTGTTTCAGAGCCGAGCTGATCTCCAGCTGCATTGCAACGCTGATGTCGAGCATTTGGAAAACACTGTTAGACGTCTGCAAGTTAAGCAGCACTGGGCTGGCTTCTTCTGCAGCCAGGAAATTTGGTGAACAGAAGACTTGGGCCTTCCGAGCTGGAGTGAAAACGGATTTATAGGCATCCTGAAGGGACATAAGCAAAAGAGCACTTTCCGTGTAGCAAGGACTGAAGTGAGCTAGCAAATTTTGGCAGGTTCTTATTTCTGTAACCTGAAAAATCTCTGGTTTGTGCCCCCTGGTGGCAGTTGCATTTTTCTTGTCCTCCGTTTTCTGCCCTTCCTGACTGATTTTGAGCAAATGACCAGCCGGGAGGTCATTAAATACCAATAGCCGGTGCTTCACTACCCAGAAAAACACCAGTCCAAGCAGGGAAAACCCAGGGGTCCATAGCTCTGCTTTGAAGAGGCTGCATGGCTTTATCCTTCAAACTGTATCAAGCTCCAGGGCTGAAGAAATCAGCCTGGGAAGGTATCCCAAAGATTTCTAAACACACGGTTACAGCCCTTCCCCAGCAAGGACCTGGCTTCCAGCGGTAGATGTGACTAAGCCATGAAAAGCAGCATCACTGAAATCCTCTTTCTTTTTTGCTCTCTCTCCAGACAAAAAGCACTGGCATCGACAGGTGGAAGGAGCGTTCAAGCAGCATGCGACTGGTTGGTATGAAGTAATAAATGTTAAAAAGAGCACAAGACATCCGTGAATTCCCCGTGTGAGGTTTTAGCCACTAGAATGTGGGACGTTTCAACAGGGGCGTTATCTGGAAAGCACGAGCGAAAAATTAGTGAGGCATTCTCTAAGTGCTGTAAATAAGCAATCCAGAAAGAAGCCTTGCCCGAGAGCGTTTGTGATCTCGAGTAATAGCAAAAAAAGGTGAGAGAAAGGAACTGCTGCGCTCTCCACCCTAGCACGTAAACAGAAAACCGAGAGCTGCCTTTTCAAAGGCGTTGAGCAATTTCTAGTGCTCTCCTCCCTGTGTTTTGTACAGCAAAAGGCGGAAAGGCAGAAGCAGTGACCTGGGTTAGATCTTCAGAGCCTCGGTCTGAAACTAAAAACCAATTTTCTGTATTACTTAGTAGCGGTAATAGGCTGCAAGTGAGGCAGGGCATCTCTCTGCCTGACCTGCTGGAGCGGATTTTTTTCCATAAAGGGAGAAAAAAAAGAAGTGAGGAAAGGGGAGCTGATTTTGCTGAAAAACATAAAATAAAATAGAGGTTTTTATCTGTCCATCTAAGCGTTCTTTCTCCCTCTCAGGCTCTTCTCCCATGTGGGTGACCCATTCCTCGATGACACCCTGCCTCGGGAGTACGTCCTCTACCTGCGCCCTACCGGCCCCCTGGCTCAGAAGCTGTCTGAGTTCTGGCAGCAGTCAAAGCAGATCTGTGGCAAGAACAAAGCTCACAACATTTTCCCGCATATCACCCTTTGCCAGTTCTTTATGGTAAACCCGAGCTTCTTTTTCCTCTGCCTTTATGCATGCGTTCGTGAGCAGCCCTTGCCAGGCTCAGGCTGGAGACGTTACACGCTTCATTCAGTCGCTGCAGAAGGAGCTGGGGGTGGGTTGGTACCAGCACAACCCGATGCCTGGGCTTTTGGAGGAGGTAACTGGGTATTAACAGGGTTGTGTTCAGGGAAGACCAGCAGCAGAAGACCAGATTCTTATAATCTCCAGTGATCGTTAACATGAGAACAGTTGAAGCGCGGGGATGAGGTTAGGAAGGTTACTTGGGGATAGCTGATCCTGCTTTGAGGACTAGGGAGGGGCAGATGATTTCTAAACGTGTCTTCTATGACCCTGTGCTTTTCTTCTCACTGCATTATAGCCAAGGTAGACCATTCACACACACAGACCTTTCCTTTCTCTACCAAAGAGCTAAGCACAGGCCAAAGGAATGATTCTCCCCCTGAGAAATGCTTGTTCTGTTTCCTTTGGCAGTGTGAGGACAGCAAGGTTGATGCTCTCACCGAAGCTCTGCAGGCCACCGTGATGCGGTGGAAATGCAAATTCCCTGCCCCTCTGCCTTTGGAGCTCTACACGTCCTCAAACTTCATTGGGCTTTTTGTCAAGGAAGAAAGTGCTGAGGTGCTCAAGAAGTTTGCTGCAGACTTCGCCGCAGAGGCTGCTTCTAAAGCAGGTGAGTAGCTTTGCTGGCAGCTACAAAGAGCTCACAGCTTCAACTAAGCTGGGGCGTTTTCAGAAACCAAAGCTTTGATGACATGAAGAAGTGAAGCTCAGGAAGCCAATACCTGATTTTTAAAAGTGGCCTTGAAGGGTGAGAGCCCAAGAGGAACACCCCACCAGGAGCTCTGGGTTTCTGTGTTTTTTCGGTTGAAAGATCACCTCACGCTTGGTGTCAGGCGTTATCTCCTGAAAGGGAAGTTGACATTTCGTGGTTCCTTAACCTTTCAGATAGATGCTTTGTCTGCAAGGCTGACTATTTCCTGCTCCACTCGCTACTGCCACAAAACCTTCCTCAGCCACGCGAAGGCTGTGTTCGGCTTCTCACTGCATTTCTGAGATGCAAAAGGGGCTCTGGGGAGACCCCCAAGTGCCCTGGCAGCCTAGAAGGGAACCATTCCAAATCTCAGCACCAACACAGCTGGCTCCATTGCCAGGTCCTGTGCTGTTTCTAGAAGGGGGAACCAGTGACGAGACAGGGAAGGGACATAACCGGACCACCCTGTGCTCCGATTATCTCCTTTGCTGCTTAGTGTCCTCTGATTGCCTCCAAACTTGGAAGTCAGAACAGCATCGGAGGACAACAGCGCCCTGACTAATCCCCCCACCCTCCGTCGCTGTAGCGCTCAGCCTGGGCTAGTCACAGCACAACCATTTAGTCCTTCAAGTCTTCTACTGCATTGAGATACGGCAGCTTCGGAATCCTACAGCTACAAGTCCCTGCCCCTGGTTCAGAGGAAGAGATTCAGACGTAGGTTCATCACACCTCTGCTTTCACCTGACAGTGACCTAGAATTTGTGTTCCCTTTAGACGACGGAGGAAGCTTTACAAGTGCACATTTTGGAAGGCAGTGACAGACATTAGGCGGGTCCAAGGACTGCTGCAGCCTCACGAGATGCTACCGAGCTTTCTCCTGCACGGTGTAGACCCACCCTCCAAACCAACACAGTCTGACAGGGCAGTTCGTACCTCAAAACCACTAACCCATAATAAGCATCATCGATGGGCCCAAGCAAGCTGCTGCCCCTGTGGCTGCTCAATTCAAACCAAACCAGTTCTTTCTTAGGGGGAGCCGGTTGCTGCATTGCAGTCCACAGCTTGGTCGGGTTATTACATCAAAGTCTCTGGGGCTTTTTCAGAGATCCAGAGCACTTTTTTTTTTTTTGCTGATCAAAAAAAGAGATGGATGAGCTTGCAAAGCTCCCCTGGCTGGCGCTTGGAGCCAAGTCTCTGAATAGCTGCAATTTGAACGGAATAATCAGTCAAATTTAATTGCAATTTTTGGTTGAATAAGTGAGAATAAATTACACGGAAACACAGATCCTGTGATTTCCACATCTCCTGGAAGAGTCCCAGTATTTCACATGCTTTCACCTTTCTGCTTCCTGGGATCTTTTCCTAATACAGGTTCTTTTTCTGCAAGGTCATTTTGAATCTTTGTCATATCAATACCTGCTTCCTCAATTTTGGAGTACCTCACCCTCAGTGGGCAAACTGGTAATCCAACTCATGTCCAGGGAAAAGACTGAATCAACTTGCATGAAGGTGTAAACCCCAGAGGTCTGTAATTGCTACTGTAGAAGAGAGAACGAAGGAGAGAGAGTAAAAATTATCGCTTTTTACTGGCTTATTTTTGAGAGATTCTTATCTCCTAATAAAAAAAAGGCCACCCCTTGCCTGGAGAGGTGTCTTGTTTGGTAGAGGACCCAGTGGGTTCAAAATGACAATAATTGCTGTCACACCATCCAACATCTCTTATTTTCTGAATACAAATGAGTATGGGCAGTTTGGCCTTGCTTCCCACCCTGGTGTGACTCAGGGCTGAATCAGACCACAAATCTCTAATAATTTGATCCGAGGTGCGACACAGAGAGAGAGATCACGGTTGACTTCCCCGAAGCCTTTTCAGAAACCGCCCTAGAATTTCTTGAGCTGTCTCGAAAAGTTCAGCTCCCAGCTCCCGTTCAGAGGCGATAGTCACTCTCAGGCTTTTGAAAAGCTGCTAATCTCAACAGCCGCTTGCTAATGGGCATCTTCTTATTGCAGATGTTCATGTGGAGCCCCACAAGAAGCAGCTCCACGTGACGCTGGCTTATCACTTCCAGACCAGCCACCTGCCCACGCTGGAGAAGTTGGCGCAGAACATCGATGTCAAACTGGGCTGCGACTGGGTCGCCGCGATATTCTCTCGAGACATACGCTTCGTTAACCATGAGGTAAATTTTTGGAGCTTGTTTCAGTCCAAAAATTCCAAACTAAAGAAGAGGACCTAGCAGAGTTGTAGGCTGCTGGAGCTGCATTTGCAGCTCAAGAGCGCTCACGAGCTGCAGACTCCTGTGTCACCTAGAGAGCTGTGTGGGTACACAGCGCAGACTATGCAGACAGGAAGGAATTGGCCTCAGGTCCCACAAGGATACCCAGCACATCCTTCTCCCACACCCCACCAGTCATCTTAACCAACAGACCATCTTGCCTTTCTTGGCTTTTCACTCGTACTGTCTAGACTTGCGATTTCACCCACCTCGTTTCTTGCTTCTTGCAGGAACAATGTCCTGCTGGATTAATTAATTCTAACAATGACTCTCCTGTTAGCTCAGCCTAAGCTGGTCTGATCTCTTAAGAACCAGGCCAGTACCTTAACCTGACCGCTATCCATTTGTTCTGTCCAGACTTGACGCTATTATTAATCACAACCTTTATTTTCATCATGGAACATTTACCCTCGTGGCCTCTGTACTTCAATTACTCATATGGATTCTGTAACTGCAGGATGTGAGAATCTTCACGTAGTTTTGTTAATAGTGTTATTTTCCAACACAATATACAGACAAACAATACATTAGTTCCATTTTGTGGATTGGGATCTTGGGCATGGAGAAACCACACGCGAGATTCATCTCGCCTTCCAGTAAATATCCCCAAGTTAGACCTCTAAATCTTGAGCCAGCCTGAGGCTTAGTGCAGAGAAACGGGCACCTCCAGAAACTGAGTCATCTGCCCCATCTGAGATGTCTATCTCAGAACGAGATGAATCAACTTCTGGAGAAGAGAACCTCCAGAAGGTGCCTGCTCAGGCTTAGGCAGCTACCTAGATTCCTAAGGTTGGGGTGTTTAACCCCACCTAAGTTCAGTGTCCAGAATCAAACACACAAAACCTGTGGCAGAGTGGGAAAAAGTTATTTTAGTCCAGCACATGATATAACAGTAGGATATACAGTAAGGAGGTGCCAAAGCTACTGGAGAGATGAAGTCTCTTGTGCATGATGCTCTGACCCAGCCCAGGCCATGCTTCCCAAGCAGGACAGCCTCCTTTCCCATCCAAGGAGTCATCCTATCCTTTATAGAATCATAGAATCATAGAATTAACAAGGTTGGAAAAGACTGTAGAGATCATCAAGTCCAACCTCTAAACTACTACCTAACCTATTACCAACCTGTTCCCCAATATCATCTCATCATCTAAATCTTGTCCCTGAGTCCATCATCCAACCTCTTCTTGAACGCATCCAAGGACGGTGACTCCACCACCTCCCTGAGCAGCCGATTCCAGTGGACAATCATTCTCTCTGGGAAAAAGTTCTTCCTTGCCTGATGCAGCTTAAGAAGCTGCAAGAAGTGAATACCGTCACCCAAGTGCAGAGGAAGCTGCTGCTGAAAACCAACTCGTATCTTTGCATATCTAACTTCAAGCAGCCATGTGTGAAAGTTTTGGCCATGTGCTGTCAGGTGGCAGTGACTACTTTCCATCTTCCTTTGAAGATACCACAAATAACCAAGGAGGATTAGTGAGCGAACGGGCTGACACCAACAGGAGATCAGAGGTGCTCAGCAGATTATGATTTTATTCTGCGTGACGCCGTTGCAGAAGTTAGGCTTGGCCAGGGACAATAACACTTTTGTTCTCCATTTAAACGAGAGATGCCGTAGCTATTTGCAAGGAAGGTTACTGACAGACACTTAATTCGTGTGGATTCCTCAGGCTCCAGTGAAGAGGAGATTACAGAATTACATTCACTGATCTTTCCCCTGCCTTTTAACTTAATCCTGTTCATGGTGGGAAATAAGAAGGAAAAAATGTGGCCACATCTCAGGCTTTCTCATCACCTGTGTTTTTCCCTGTGCATTCTCAGTTTTGAGAGCAATGTGTCACAGAGCCAAATCTGTTCGCCCCCAACAGTATCTCTGCCTTGTCATTAAAAGCAACAGCAACGAGGAGAACTGCTCTTAGATCAAGAACGAGCAGGTAACCCCAAAATGGTCACTAAGCAGTGTAAATTCCAGGTCCCAGTAAGAGTTTGGTTCGGTTTTTAACGGAGCATTTAGACTTAAGCACATGGTCCTAGTTTTGCTCACCCTAAAAAGTCATTCCTGCCTTTCCCTCCTGGTTATCAAAGACATGACTGGAATCAAAGAGGGAAGGAGAAGTAAACACCTAGAAAAGCTTCCCAACAGCAGGGTGGGAAGTGGCAGGAATTCCCTGAAGGTCAAGCTTTCCTAGATATAGCTCAAAGTGCTGCATTACAGGGAGAGCTGCTCACGCCTTGCTAAGGTTAAAGGTCCTCCATGGGACTGCTCCTGCCTCGCTCTGCTAAAGGTTCCCTTCCATTGACAATCCTTTCATTCATTTGTGCTTCTGTTTCTCCCCCAGACTCTGCAAGTGATCTATCCTTACACCCCCCAGAATGATGATGAACTGGAGCTGGTCCCAGGGGATTTTATTTTCATGTCCCCAGTGGAACAAACCAGTACAAGCGAGGGCTGGATTTATGGCATTTCCCTTGCAACTGGCTGTTCGGGGCTACTGCCTGAAAATTACATCACGAAGGCGGATGAATGTGGGACCTGGGTGTTTCATGGGTAGGTAAAGCTGCTCAGTCGAGTTTCCACCACTGTAAAAAAGGGGGGTTCAGCAGCTGCAGTTTCACCTGGGTAAGTCACGAGTCTCCCAGGGCTGCTGAGAAGGTCGCTTGGGGGAAAGGGACTGGCACACAAAGCCCTGTCTCATAAGCAAAGGAAGAGCAGATGCTGTCCCTGTGCCTGGGATTAGAGGACGATGTGATTTCTTTAGCTAAGATGTTACAGCAACTATTACTCATCGAATTGCAGTTGCTGCTTAACGGAGCCAGAGCAGATGGCTACGGTAGAGCCACTGCTGTGTAGACACCTTTGTGGTGCAACTGGGATCAGGAAGGTTGAAATTGGAGCTTTAACTTGAGAAGCGAGATCTTCTGTGTATAATTCCCTGGGGAAAAAGATTTGGGATCAGCAATGTTTGGTAAGGTTCTTAGCAAGATTTTCAGAAGCAGTTGGTGGCCTGCCTGC